>JBBPBQ010000004.1:49470803-49513258 GCA_037974755.1 Cicer yamashitae
AGTAATAATAATAATAATAATAATAATAATAATAATAATAATAAAAAGAAGAAAAAAAAATTAAAAATAGATGAGAAAAAAAAATTACTTTAAACAATTGGTGTTTGTGTATTATATCTATCTAAATTGACTCTAGAGGGAGTATTTGCTAAATTAAATTTATAAATCACACGACCATCTTAATTAACCTGATATAATCCTTGAGTAAAAAAAAAAGAAAAAGAAAAGAGATAATCCTTCGATATATTAGATAAATATATAATTTTTACCTAACAAAACAAACTACCCACTTTTAGCGTGCCAACGTTTAGATTTCAAACTATATCAGAAAACTATATATTGCCAATATTTAGAACTCAGCTTCTTTACTATAGTTTATGCAAATGGAATCAAAAATATTAGGATCAGTCGGTGATGAGTGTGTGACAGTTGAAGCATTGTTGTGTTTGCAAGATAAGTTCTATGCTAATAATCAAAAGTTTCCTCCGATCAAGAAAATAAGAAGTAACCGATCAAAGAGAACAAACTTTCACTTTCTTGAATCCAGTCCACGTCACTATGAAGGTGTTAGGAAAACCATAGTGAAGAAAAAAAGAATTAACCGAGCACTCATAGTTGATTTTCAAATTCTTGATACAAATAATGATGGTCAACAGAGTCGGTCCAAAGGTACCACCACCGATAACCAAGAACAAGAAGTTCAACCTGAGATGCCAGCTGCGTTTAGAGAAACGATTGAGAGAATGGAAGGTAGTGAGATAAAGTTGGTGATTCAAAAGAAACTAACAGAAAGTGATATGAACCCGAAAAAAGGTCGTTTCGCCATTCCAGAAGGAAAGATTAATGAAGGTTTTATTACAGCAATGGAGGAATCGTCATTGAAGGTGCGTCAAGGGACACACTATTTAGGAATGAGTGTGTCTGTGTTGGATCCTAACGTTAAAGTTTGGGATGGCATGCGTTTAAAGAAGTGGTTCATGGATCCGAACTTTGTCTACAATATTACAACTGGATGGAACAAGCTTGTAGAAGAAAATGATTTGAAAGTTAACCAAAAGGTGCAGCTTTGGTCTTTTAGAACAAATCATCAACTCTGCTTTGCACTCGTCAAGATTTAGCAAAGATCTTTATCAACCAACGATGTAGGTTGTTTTTTCATGTAGGACATAACTTAGGGCATGTCTTTTATGTATTTTTATATGTCAAAATTTTTATCAAATTTTTATATGGTGTTTTTCGTATGTGTTTTAACCATACAAAAAACAGCTATAAAATGTAATTAAATTTTTTTCTTTCTTATATTAGGTTTGTTTGTTTAAAATTTTTAAAAAGTGATTTTGAATTTATATTTTTAAAAATAGTTTTTATGAAAATTTACTTAAAAATAGTAGAAGTTGTTTTATATTCATTAGTTATCAAATAAAATAAATAATTTTGACATTTGATAAGTTAGATATTCAACATCTGTAATATTTTCGTAGAAGAAATATTAAATACTATTGTAAACTCATACAGCGATGTCTCGAGTTCGAATACAAAACAAAACGTTCAATTTAATAATATGAACATTTATTAACCAAATATTTTTAAAAGACTAAATCCATAATTTTTATTTTTTTTCATAATATGAAACATAGATTTTATTGACTAAATATTGTAGCTGTCAATATATTTTTTGTTTATTTTTTAATTAAATTATATATCTAGCGTACATATTTTTTAAAATGAGTGAACATTGACTTTGTTAAAATCAAGTAGAGTCTGAGTTTTAAAAAATAAGATAAATTTAAAAGGTCAAAATTGTTATTTTCAAAGTAGATGGATGAAAATTGCCTAAACTTTGAAGTAAAAAGTGGATCTAACTTGACTCTCTCATAAGAAGTTATAAGCCTTCTCTTTGAAAGAAAAAAAAGTTATACGCCTTTGTTTTGTTTGGTGGTGGAAACCTTTTATCGCGTTCCAAGCCGAGTTCAACGTGAAAAACACAGCTTCAAATCGGAGAGTTTTGAAAATGTACGATGATACAAACACATGCTAAAAAATATGAAATTAATTTTTTATGATAAAAATTAGTTTTCTGTATAAAACTTTTTATATTGACAACCACCACAAATTTCTATTTATACGACTTTAATGTAAAAAGAATTAATGTTAAATATTTTTTGTGATTATATTATTGACTTACGGCGTAAAATATATATATTTCAATTAAATGTTTTAAAAAAATTTAACAAACAGACCCATAACAATAATATTTGAAAACTCCAAAATTTTCAATATCAACTAACTATTTTATTTTTTCTTTATCTCTTTTACTATCATAAATTTAACAAATAGGCCCATAATAATAATAATAAATTGAATTGTACTGTATAAAAAAATTCAAAATCAATTAAATGGTTCATAAATTAAACTATATATTTAAAGTAAATCAGTTAACTCAACTTAATTCAAAAACAATTTTTGAAAATTTTTTTCTCAAAAAAATATCGAAACTTTTTTTTTTGAAAAAATTTTCAATTTTTGAAATCATTTTTTTTTTGGAAAATTTTTTAGAAAAAATCAAGAACTTTTTTTTCAAAAGAATTTCAAAATTCTTTTTTCCGAATAACTAGTTCGTTACTGATTTTAACTAAAAATTTGTTAAAACTATTAAATAGTTTATATTTATAAACCAGTCCACAAAATTGAACTGAACTTGATTCCAAAATGATTTTCAAGAATTGAATCAAACTATTAATATGGTCCAATTCAGTTCAATTTTTGCACTATAAACACTTCTAATTACGTGTGTGATGGATGTTCATGTGCAAGTTCTAAGAAACCAATGCTAGGGTGTGATCGGCTTGTGTATGATTTTGGTTTAGTGTACTTTATTCTTAATGGAGAATATTGAGGTTTCATAAGCTCTAATAAGTGGATTATAATGTTTAATCGATTGCTATCAATTAGGTCTCAAAATGGAATCAGATTGATCAACAAATTTTGACACAAAGATAGACGTAGATAACGTTTGACATAATTAAATACTTATTTGAAATATTTGTAATTCCAATTACCTAATTGAAGTTATACTTACAAAAGTCCATGATTAATTTGGTGGTTTATTCATTAAATTTAGTATCTAATTTTAAATAATTTTCTGAAAAATATTTTGCTTTATATTAATAGACTATATAACAGCCTTTTCACTAGAATTCAAACAAGTATAATTGAAGTAAGATAAGGAATGCTAATTATTCAATCATACACTTATTTGGAAAGGTTGCTATTGATTAAAGGTATTCTATGCCTTCTTAGGTGTTAGAAAGGAAAGCATAGCATAATTCTTTGCCTAACCTTTTATGTTTCCATAAGGTGTAAGAAAAATGTACAAAAAATATATATAAAATAAGAGTTTGATTTTGGGTTCTAACTAACATTTTCACCTTAGAAATCAATATTAAATTATTTATTGCAAAAATGTTACAACTTTTATTTGCACTTTTGACGATAGAATTAACAGTAATTCTAATACTATCTTTTGCAAATCCAATAAGGAAAATGATGGTGAAGGTGTTAGATGTTTTGAAACGTGGAAAGGGTCCATTAATCACAAAAACTGTAGCAACCACTGTATTTGTGGTATTTGGATCAACCATATATACTATACTCAAAATACATAAACGTTCAAAGGATGCTGGCATGATTAATCCAACTGAGGAGGTTCTAATGGCACATCATCTCTTAGAAGCATCTCTTATGGGTAATTACTCAAAAATATTTCCTTATTTTTCTTCGAATAACTTCATTACAATTTTTCTTTTTCTTTGTCACAATACAAATTTCGATATATTTTCTTTTAGTCTTACAAAATATAATAAATTCAATCGTAATTACAATCCGACAATAAAACGGGCCAATCCAAATTAGTCCATTCATATAATCAGATTCTTTGAGTCATTGTAAGTCGGGTCAAGCCAATCCATTTGATAACTCTACTTATTTCTGAATTTATTGATAAGATAAAATTAGAGAATACATTATTGAAGTTTTAAAAAATGCTTTTTAAAAATAAATTATATATTTCTAAAAAATTGGAAAATAAATTCTCTTCAATTAGCTTCTATCACATTTAAAAAGTAGAATTTATAAGCAAATATTCCAACCATCCACATAAAAAATTGAAAAATAAATATTAAAAAATAAATGGTCCTTAATTGTTTGAAAATGCTATATTTATAATTAGTTTACCTTTTTCTTCACTTGACTCTTTAAAATCAAAACAATTGAATAAAATCAAATGACTCACATTTTAAACATAGCAAATTGGACTCAAAACCCAAATTCATAATATATATGAATTATTCATACAATATATAGTTCTGATTTGTTAACGACATTGACTGCACCATATATTAATGCATTCATGCTTGAACAATTTATTTCATTAATTCAAACCATGATACCAAATGGATTCAATAAATGAATTGATTTCTCCTTAACCTTTCTCTTAATGCATTATATGAAGAATATATATAATTATTTTAAAATTCTATTAAATGGGAATATTGGACAGGATTCTCTCTATTCTTTGGATTGATGATCGATAGGCAACACTACTATGTTAAAGAGATCACTTCACTAAGGAAGAACATGGAAATAGCAAAGAAACAAATTAAGCCACAATCATCAACCACCGAAGAGAAGGGACATTAAAGCTTGAAGATGTAAGCATGTGTTGTATATAATGGACCAAATTATATTTGTATAGTTCATATAAATGATTTATTTTATTTTTTAAATAACAATATATTACTGAATATAAATGAACTTTAAAGCATTTAATTCAATTCAACATACCATACAATCATAATTCATTCATAAGTACATAACACCAATATTTATATTATTTTTTTGGTGATACAACAATATTTTTATTGAATCTTATATAAAATTATAAATTACTCCATTGGAATTATTGGAGGTGGGATTTTGGGATAATTAGATTGGTAATTTGGTATTTGTGGTGAGTTTTGTGATTGTAATCCAGGATGGAGTAATGGTGGCACTGCCCTCTCAAAAGCACACATTCCAAATAAACACAATCTTCCAATAGAACATTCCCTTCCACACCCACCACAATTGAAAGGACTTATATTTGTGTTAATACACAAACGGTTACAACATTGAAAATTAAATCGACAACTAATCCCACAAAACCCACAATTGTTTATGTCTGATGTCACATCCACACAACGGTCTCTACAACACACACTTCTTGGTGGAAATTCTCCTTGACCACATATCCATGGTCTTGTGCTACAATCAAGGGATGTTTCAGCATCCACACCAATTTCCTTAGCCACATTGGTGGAAATTTTGTTCACTTCATTTTTTGGTAGTGAAATTGAATCTCCATTCTCTATTTTGATTAGCAACACAAGTAGCATGGTCACAATTGTTAAAAATTTTGTTGCTTGAGTACTCATTGTGAAAAATGTTGTGAGAAGGCTAGGATTTTGAAACCTATATATATAGGTACATAACTTTTGTAACAAGTTTGAAGAATATGTTTTTCTTACATGTATGTATGACGTCACAACATTGGTATTAGCGATTTAGACGGTGAACTTTGCGTGTGTTTTAATTAGAAATTAGAATTTTTGTCGTGATTTGTGTTGCGTTAAAACACATACAACTCAGATTCTCTATAGTCGTAAATTTTACGCATTCAGGCATTTTGGACATTGTTAGTTGTTTTATCGAGATGGCACGATCCAGATTCAAGTTTGGTATTTTTTTAATTATAAAACTTGAAGTTATATATGCATTTTTTGAACATCTCAATCAAACTAACTGTAAGATCCTAAATGCGTGAATTCCCAAGTGCTACGAGAAATATTGCAAAGTGAGTATGTTTAGTAGCTTAACACTAAAGTGATGATTAATCCTAAAAATAAGATAGCGTACTAGCATAATTTAAAGGGTGGTAGTATACTTGGTGTGGTGTTTTTTGTGAATCTTCAATCAGGAATACTAATTCACGTGAAAAATTGCAATGTCTTTTGAAAAGATAATAATTTTCCTAGAAAGTTTCAAATCGGGTTATCTCGAAACTTGATGCATTTGGTATTTAATATTTTGCTTACTCAAGAGGATTGTTGACTCATTCACGCATTGTAATTTTTACCTTTGCATTCAATTGAAACTTTTTTTACAAAGCATTTAGTTTATTTTCTTTTTTTACAAAGCATTCAATTTAAGCTATGCATATTAATCGATGACATGCATTATGAGTTTATTTATTTATACACCTCAAATAAGAATATGAGATCTCAATTGTGTGCAGAATTAATTTACGCAGTCATATACAGTTCAGTCGTTCGATCAAAAATCAGACTCTTCAAATTTTAAAGAAAAATCAAAATCTACTTTAAAATCTAAATCGTTTGATCTTGATCAAACATTTAAAATGTATATAACTCCATCTCATCCAAATCCCATAATATGTGACCTATATGAAAGAGAGAATCTCTACTACTCTATCCCATAAGTAGGGAATTGATTCAAAGTACATCATATATCATATATAGAGTGATTTGGATTGAATGGCATGCATTTTTAAATGCATGCAATCAAAATCCCATATATAGGAAGCAATAGGCAAATTATGGTTAATACAACTATTTGGACCTTCCACTCATCCTTGTTTTCAATTGGTGTATTATATGCAAATTTCATCGTAAATCTTCAATAAAATTGGTGGTTTTCAATTGGTGTATTATATGCAAATTTCATCGTAAATCTTCAATAAAATTGGTGGTTTTCAATTGGTGTATTATATGCAAATTTCATCGTAAATCTTCAATAAAATTGGTGGTTATCCGTGACCTAATATGGAGATGTGTCTCCTTAAGTCTATAAACATAGCAACAAGCAATCTATTTGAAGGTCACATAGCAGCCAAGAGATTCTCTTTTCTTTTCCTTTTTGAGGAGCTGCCAAGAGTTTGAAAAAAAAATAGATTTGCATCAAATTTTTTAACAATGACATTTATTACAAATATAAAAATACAACATTTATTTATTATTACAAGTGTAGCCAGAAACATTACAGGTAAAAGTTAAAACAAAAAAACATTATCCTTAAAAACAAGAGGCAGTGTGATTTAGCTAAGGAAACAGATACATGAACTTGTTATTTCAGGCAATGTGAAAGCCATGACATAAAGTACAGTACAGTTATAAAAAAACACAAACATTAGGCACAACATAATTCTAGAACTTAAGCAAATGTTACCATTGAAGGTACTTATTTCAACTTAACATAATTCAGCAAATTATTTTAAACACTGAATTTGTTCATTTAGTAGAGCCTTGTTTGTTACTGTAGAACAACACATTGTTTTGAACCAGCCACAACAGTAGGGTATGTTGTGGTTGAGTTGACAGCATCATCATCTTCAGGAAGAGAATGAAGATTGTTGTTATCCAGTTCAGTTAAGCCAATGCCAATGGCCTCAAAGATAAGAGCATTCACTTCTTGAAACCTTTCTTCAGAGAGTGAGACTTCTGCAAGAAGCCTCCATGCATTGCCTTCAGATGCCTCATCAAAATCCTTTTTCCTCTTCAATACCATGTGTCCACTAATCTCCCAAACTGCAGGATTCACTTGTGTGTCGAGAAGCTCCGCGTCCACTTCTCCAAGGGCTTGTTTCTCTGCATAACACTGTTTAACTATTTGTTAAGGGTTTGTCTTGATTGGCTTATTTGAACTTATCGACTAACACAAGCACTTGCGAGACAGTTCGAGAGAGCTTACGAAAACAACTCATGACATGTTCATAAGTTGTTTTCAACTTATTTCTACAAGATAGCTTATAGTTTATATGAATATAGGTTAGCTTTATTTTATTTTTTTGTTATTGAAATAGCTTATACATACACTTATATGATAAGCGCTTATGGTATAACTATAAGCACTTAATTAAACTGTTTATCCAAACAAGGCCTAAAAAGTAAATGAAAGAGGATAAAGGAAACTATGAAATTGAGTTTAATTAGAGAAATTGTTTTACCTGTGGTAACAGAAACACTTGGCTTCCACAGTCAGAAATAAGAACATTGTAAGGTATGTTGTTGTTTTGAAGAGAGATACAAGCATCTGAAACAATGTTTGATAAATCTTCGAGCGTGTCGCCGCCTTCAAAAACAAGACCTCTAACCGGATACTTCAGCAATTCAGATACCTTCACTCCACCATTTAAAGTTGCGATTTTCTTAGTAGGAGCCTTCTCAATAGGAAATGGCATAGCCAAATAATAAGCCTGCATATGTAAAAATCACCAAAATCCAAGTTAATTACTGACAGAGAACAATAATAAGCAATGAAATTATTATCAATGAAGACCATTAAGGTTGTAATATAAAGATATTAAGTGTTCAATACCTGGAAGTGAAGATGGTTAATAGTTGCAAAAGCACCGAGGCTGTTGTAACCCAATCGAAAATACGGATTAGCAGCTTCAGCTGCCATATGAAGCGCAAGCAAGAAGCTCTCATGATCCATCCTTTGGGGCAAACACTCGAAAATGCGCGGAATCAGCAAAACATGTCCATACTCAATAGGACTAACCTGTTATCAAGAAAGCAAACAAAATCGTATAAAATGTCTACTCTAGCCTTAATGAACCGACAAGGATAAAATCTGAAAAAAGGCTACGGATCATACATTGATGGCAACAAAACTGGGAGAATTGTCAACATCAATTGGAGCATTTGGAAAGAACTGGACTTCGCCATTTTCACTAGCTTCAAATTGAAACAAAACCTCTTCTTGCCCAACTTTAGTAAAGTTGAATTTGTTTTCATCAAAGGGCTGAAGGACCTTATCAACTCTGAACTCAGTTGGTCTCTTCTTGAGGTGACGACCCTCGTTAAGCTGAGCAATGAAACCATACTCACCCGGAATCACCTATACCCGAAATTACCACAAAAACACATCAAAACTAAACTCCTAAACCATTTCCATGCATCTCCAAAAAGAAGAATAAAAACAACAAAGAATCAAAGTATATCCACGCATAACCAAAAATCACAACACAAATAACAAAATCAAAGTATATCCATGCATCATCAAAAAGCACAATACAAATAAACACAAAATCCCCCCTAAAAAAAACAAAGAATCAAAGTATCAAACCTTAGTTTCACAGGCAGTAACATCATAGCGAAAAAGACCTCTCTGCATGCGGTCTTCCCACTGAAATGAAAAGGGTAAAAGACCTTTAAAAACAAAAAGATAAAAACTTTTGAATCATTCTCCACAATCAAAATTCCATAATCACCTCCCCAAGAACAAGCGAGTCCATAAAGGCCACAGGAAGCTCCTCTTGGCACTCATTGATAACGAAGTCCTTTCCAGTAACTTTGTTAATCTTTTTAAAAGCATACAAAGGGAGCTTTGCATCTATTCACAAAACAAAAACCACAAAAATTAAACTAAAACAAAAATAATACACCTATAACCAAACTAAATACTAATACATTCATGGTAACAATTTAACAAACAATAAAAACAAAAACAAAAAAACAAATACCTTGAATACAACAAGCTTTGAGGCAATTCCGACCACAACCTCCGACAGAACGAGGAGCCTCTCCAACCTCCTCTTTTTGATAATTGGAAACAACCGTAGGAACCCTTTTAATTTTCAACATCATTTTCACCAAACACACAAAAAAAAAACCTCTTTTTTTTTTGTTTTGTTTTGTTTCAACAACTTCAACTAAATCTTACTTACAAGGTCTAATAGTTTTAGCTATGATCTTAAGAAACTAACAAGAGAAAGAAAAGAAAGTTAAAAAGCAAAAAGAGAGAAAATAACTAGAAACCACCACCGGCAAGGAAGAGGAGATCGGAGGGGCTACCACCTTCAGAAGGCAGAGCACCACGGCCACCGTGTGGCGAAGGGTTGGTAGGAGTTAGAGAAGAATTAGCCTTACGTCGTACAGTTGGGGCATGTAAAAGGGAGCGATAAACTCTGAGAAAAGCCGTGATGTCTACAACGTGTCAATACAGGGTGAATACCCAAGTTGAGAAATTGAAGAAAGATTGAAACTTGATGAAGAAAATGAAGTGGGGTTGTGAATTGTTATATAGATAAGAAAAAAATAGATGAATTGGGAAATGTGGCTGTGAATGAGTTTGGTTATACTTGTACTAGAATGAAGCACGAGGAGTGTGTAACATGTATTGATTCACTCACAAGAGAAGAAAAAAAGAAAGAAAAGAGACAAATTGTTGAAAGAGAAAGAAAAAAGGTGGTGTTGGTTGGGTTGATTTTGCTTCTTCCTTTTTCCATTTTTTTATGATTTGGTTGAATATTGAATGGACCAATTTGGTGGGTTATTATTGGTCTCTCTGGATTTTCAAATTATTACTATTGGAAATACCACACTTTGATTTTCTTAATTGGATTCATTGTTAATAATTAATCCTCCTCCTTTGAATCGTGTACTTTGATTTTCAAACATGTGTATTTCATTTAATTTGAAAATTATGTCTCAAGTTTTAAATTTGAATATTAAAGTGTGGGAGTTTGTGGTGATATATTTATCAGTTATTTTACAGATAATAAAAAAATTTAACTATGTGAGATTGATTTTGCTATTGTGAAAATTTATTTTTTTAAAATTAGTTTTAACTATAACTCTATTTCTGTTATTTTTGTTTACTGAATATTATTTATGTTCTTCAAAACTATATATAAACAATTTTTTAAAAAGCAATTTTTTTTATCTTTAAACATATCTTTTGCTTTAAATTACTAAATATATTATGATTAGTATTATTTTTAATATATTTTTAATTAATAGTACTAAGTATATTACAAGATGAAAAATTAAAATTAAATAAATCTAAAAGTGTTTTAAAAACATTCATACATAAAATAAAGAGTTTAATTTTTTATGCATCGTCAATGTAAAAGAAATTACACATTAATATATCTAAGTTAATTAATCTTGTATATGATTTTAAAAGTAGTTATTTCTAAAATTAAACACTTTTAATAAAGTCATTTTTTTTTGGACTAACAATAATGTCTTTGTTGTAGTTGATTAAAAGCATAAAAACTTTTTACATTAACCGTTTATATAATTAAATTATAAAATAAAATGTATTAAATATGCTATCAATATTTTTTAATATACATATAAAAAGTAATATATGTACTTATGATAATAATAAAAAAAATAAAAAAAGAGAGATGATAATAGTAACCAAGGTCAATTATATGCATTTAGAATCACTTTTGTCTTTCTGACGATCAAATACAAACTATGGTGAAATATTTGCAAAAAAGGAAAAATTTATTCGAAAGATGTAGAAATGATTTTGACATTTTTTAATATTTTTGAGTCGAGTTAAATTGATTTTATATTGAAAATTAATATTAACTTGAAGTTCAAATTTCAAATTTATGACTCTCTAAGTATTTTTCAGTTTTAAATTTACCTTAAAACTTACTTTTAGATGAATGTATATCAAACATGTGTTAAGTTCAACTCAATTTTAGCCGAAATCAATTTTCACAATGGTAATATGTTTGATTTTGTTGTAAAAATTGATTTTGAATTAATTAATTTTGTAAAGTTAAATTTGATTTTAAAAAAATGAGTTTTTTAAAGTAAAAATCGTTATTAATTAAAATAACAAAAATGATCATTTCATAAATTCTCTTGAGGCAATTTGAATTTTGTCCTTCAACAGAAGTTCAAATTCGATTTATATTTTAATATATTCACGTAAAAATGAGTTAAACAATAAATTTACACTAAACATGTATTTAATTATGAATGCAAAAACTTCAAATTCTAATTTCCAATTAAAGTTAATTATACATATAAAAGCAACTCCGTCTAAAAGAAGAAAGAAGTCTGAATCAATTTTTTTATTTACATTGCTCCTCTTAAATTAAATTAAATCAACTGATTAAACTCAAATATTTAATGGGTTTCAATCAAAAGACGAATAATTTAAAAATTCCAAATTCTAAATCAATAACTTTTAGTTATACTTTATCTATAGACTTTTATACTTCTTGCTTAAACTCTAAATCACCTTTTCTAAATAAAAACTCATTACCAAAGTCCTTATCTCTTGTAATTATAGGATTTAAGATATATATAAAAACAAAGAAAGAAAGAAAAAAACACAATTTTCAACTTTTTTTATACTTTTCTGGTTGGTAAAATAGAAAGAAAAACGGACAAGGAAGTTTTTTTTACGTGACCAAGGTGAAGTTGGTTTAAAAAATACTAATAGAATTTAATTTATTTGTAATATTTTTCAAGATAGTTTTTATGTATATTTGTAGACACTAATTTCTTGAATCAAATAAAATTACAATAGACATTAATTTTTCGAGTCGGTTAAAACCACAATAAACAGTTAAAATCTCATTAAGAGATTAAACACGACTATATTTTTAGGGTTGAATTCAATGTCAACCTCTAATTAAATTGAAATAGATTGTTAACATCTCATCTAAATACTATAGATATATGTAAAAACAAACTTACGTAATTCTTAAAATATTTTAATACAAATAATTGGCTTGATTGTAAGTTAGTTTCTACATAGTTTTTTGTACAATTGAGCTTTCCAACTATTTTTTTCTCCACCAATCCCCGATTATACGTTAAACTTGCACAATAAGAAAGAAATGGTGCGTTAAAATAAACACACGTATTATAGTTTGTTTCTCATTTAAATTATATACGATATTTTTTGTGGACTTAAAAATATCGTTTGGTTGAAGTAGATTGTCCATTTCCCTCTTTGAATTTTGATGATGAATGAGTGGCAACCTAAACACACATGGAAGAAGCTATGCACTTTCTCTATCTCTATTCTCTAGCAAACAAAAAACTTTAGTCCATGAAACTTCCTCATGAATTGAATGGTCACCAAAATATCTCTCTCTAGGGATGGGTCCTTTCTGAGCCCACAAATATAGTCCATTTGTTATCAATTCCATGTGATGTATGCGTCCATTTGTTATAAAAAACACAAAGTTGGAATCTCCCACGTAGGTCCCCCCACCATTACATTACTCAACAAGTAACTTTAGCAAAATTCAAAAGAATCATTCCTCAATAGTAAGGATTATATTTATTTATGTTTGCCTTAATTACAATTTTGTCTTCTATTTTTATCAATTTATAAAATTAATCTATTTATTTTAAAAGTCGACAGTTTTTATCATCTTTCAAATTTTTTAACTAAAAAATTAATGGTTAAAGATATTTTTAATAACGTGACATATAATCTTATGATGTAAAATCATTTAGATGCATTAACTATTTATATGTTATTAATTTAATTATAAAAATGAATAATTTCATAAGAAAAAACTGAAGTTTTTAGAATGTCTTATTGCAATTTTATTGATATTAATCATTTAACATTGTCATATATCATATGTCACATGATTTAAAATACAATATTGCTACTCATACCCTCATTTCTGCTACCCACACCCCTTAAATTTTTTATAAAAACAAAATACCTAAAGTGTCCATTGTAATTCACATATCACAACTCATCCAAAAATAAATAAAAAATTAATAGAATTACAATAGTTATTTCATAATTTGATATTCTAGACATAAAGTATAAATATAAAATTTTGGATTACATAAGAGAATAGTTTACACAATAGTTAAGGGTCTGCATGTGTTCTGTATCAATTTTTATTTAAAAAATTATTAACTCAAAATAAAATAAGTAATATTTTTTTAAAAATTATTAGAGAATTTTGGGGCGGTAGTGGTCACCCTATGTCCCAATTAACCTCTACCACTTGTCATAGACAATACGTGAATACAGGTAAACGTAGGTGAATTCAATCCATAATCTCAGTTTAGTAAACGAGGTGTATGTAAATTGAATTCACTTAAGTACACATAAATTGAGCTAACGTAAAGTAAATGTACGTGAATTGAATTGAGATCACGTAGGCGTTCGTGAATTCAGTTGACGTAAGGGTTAAAAATGTTATAAATAGACAAGGACATTTTAGGTATTTTTTTTTTATAAAAAAATTGAGGGGGTGTGGGTAGCAAAATTGTTTAAATATGTGACATCATCATTTTTAATTAAAAAATATGAGTTGAATTTTAAAATAGAACAATCAATTTTATGAATGGTTGAAAATAAGGAGATCAAAAATTACAATTAAGCCTTTGTTTAACATAATGAATTTATATAAAATAAAATAATATAACATTTACATATTGTAATTAGAGTAATTGTATTGTGATTTGTTACACTATTAATTATTTGAGAATATGCTAACCCAATTCCATAATCATATTTGTGTTGATTATAAAGTAATACAATTTCATATATTATATTTCATGACAGAAGATTTTAGAGCTAATTTGTGATATATTGAATATTCCGTTGAGTAAATATTAAACTACTTTTGTATTTGAGTGATGAGTGGAAAGAACAAAAGCAATAGATATGACGTGCAAGATTCGGAATCTAGAGAGGGATTATTCTTTTTCTTTTTTTGGTATAAAAGAAAAGGTAATATTCAATTTTATTCTTAAAGATAAGAATTAAGAAACCCTCGTGCTCCTTGGGCCAAGACAAACATTGCACCACCTCTATTTGGATGCTTATAACTATAACGACCCTACTTATCCCAATTACCCCTACCTTTCAAATATTAATACACTTTTGATTCGAGAAATTTTGAATTATGTTTCCTTTAATAAAAATTTCAACAAAAAAAAAAGGAGAATAGGCTAAATCTCCTAGAGAGTTTTGTTCCTAAAGAATATGTGAATTGTCAATTTAATTGCTAAAATAAGTTAATTTAATAAAAATAATTAAAATATTATTTATTTATAATTTTGTATTTTGTAGTTTCAACGATTTTAAAGGCGAATTTGTCACACTAAATGCAAATAATAAAAGTATTGTAGATTATAACATACATTTCCTATACATTAAATATTTCGACAACCTTTAACTATTTAAGATGAATTTATCAATTCATCGATCAAATTTAATTACTTAAACATAACATTAACATAATTCATAGAAAATATGACATAAACACACTCATATTATAAATAAAAAATATAGTTTTTATATTAAAAAATTCATAATTTGTAAATCTTAGAATTTTGAACATTATTTTAAAATTTCAAAAACACCCAATAATGCACAGTTTTTTAACATTGTTAAACGTTTTTATCCATGTAACCAGCTTAAAACGGTTTTTTCTGGGTCATAAGATAGATATAGGAAAATTGAATTTTGTACCTACAATTTAACTTATACCTTTTCATTTATAATTTTTCTCCTTCAACTTACTAAAATATACTTAAGTGAATAGTAAAAATTAAAATAAATTTAGATATCTTGATCATACCCCATATTTTCAAATTTTCAAAAAAAAAAAAAAATCTCTAATATGAAATTTCATGAATAAAATTTTCGGTAGTTATTTTCAATCGAAAATCTTATTTTTGAAATTTTTGGTATTGAAATATAACTATCAAAAATTTCAAATTTCCGATTGAAAATAACTCATAAAAGTTTCATTTTCAAAATTTCCGGTATTAAAATATAACTACCAGAAATTTCATTAGTTTTTTTTTCTTTGCATTTTTTTTTTTGTTTACATTTTGTTGTTGCTAGAGTGTGGAATCGACAAGTTAGTAAATAATTTATTTTATTACATAGTATAATATAGCGTAGTATGTATAGTTTAATATATTTATAATATAGTTTACTACATGACCGACAATTAATCTGTGCAACCAGAGAATTGACACATGCCCAAATTAGAGAGGACTCCTAAAAAAAATTATGCTATAATATTGAATCGTGTGATGGTAGGGTGTTGCGATTTACTAATTTTATGAATTCACTTTATTTGAAATGGTTGATTTACTGATGTTATAAACTCATTAATAAGATGTCTCAAATATTATAATCGTGTTTTTTTACATCCATACTTCAAAAAATAAATTAAAATAAAAAAAAAGTCTAGAATAAAAAGAAAATTATGCACCGAAAATTTTAAAGTTTGAAATTTTCGTTATAATAAATTTAACTACCAAAAAATTTAAAATATAATTTTTTAGGAGTTATTAACTACTAAAAATTTTGTTGACGAAATTTCCGATACACAATTTACATTACAAAAAATCTTGTGATTTAAAATTTCTGGAGCACAAATTATATCACCGAAAATGTTGGGGGAAAATATTTAAGTACCAGAAATTTTAGTGAGAAGTACGATTTTGGAGCAATTTTTTTACCTTAGAACTATTGAAAATGAAAGAAATAAAATTGAATTTTTAACATATTGGAGGGTACAAGTCAAATTGTAGGGTACCAAATCCAATTTTTTTTAGATATAGACATGGTAAGGCCCACTCAAACACAACCAGAAAGAGAATAAGGCCTACAAAAGGATTCCAAAGTATTGGGCTTCATAAGAATAAATTAGCACAAATTTCAGTCCACAAGCCACAAAGAGGAAATCAGGCTTTGAACGTAAATTAAATGAGAATGTGCATCCGCCTCCGTGTCGTCCCCATTAGTCTACTAGAAGTTATGATTAGATAGCGAATTTTATACTAATAGAAGTTAAAATTTGATAAAAATGAGTAAATATCATTGGATACATCCACCTATTTGTAGATAAAATCAGAGCTTCAATTTAGTCCTTGTTTAATTCTGAATTATATCTTAATTCCTAGTTTGGTCAACACCCACTTTAGGGATAACCTTTCTAATTAGGGCCAAGACTCAAGAGACAATAGAAATCGGTGAAATGCTCATTCAACATTTTTTTCTTCTAACTTCTAATAGTATAATATACATTATCCGATCTTATATTCCATAGTATATTTGGGAGCGGAAAAACAAAACATAAGCGACACATCAACACTCACCATAGAAATTTAACAAATGCTCAACACCCTCACTTTCTTGACAATTTACTATAAGTTGACTTCCAGTAATATTATTTTATCAGAAACTAACTATTAATAGTGTAAAATTGATCGAAATACACTTTATAAACAAAAACAGAGGTGGATGAACAATCACTTAAAATTTTAGAAGGTTCAAAACAAATTTACCTGCCAACATCATTAGCTCATAAAAAAAAGTGGAAAGGTGGAGGAATATATACCCTTTCACGGTTTCACCAGCCTTATCAAACAACATCCAATAACACTCGAACTACTTTCCCTTTTGCATCTTTTCTTGTCCTTTCCTTGTAATATCATCTAATCATAATATAGCAAGTTTAATTTCAACTTGCAAATGTTATAATGTCACAGTGTCCTAAAATATGTGCCACTCAACTAATCAGCTTAATAATATCTTGTTTCTAATATGTCATCGAAAGTAATTAAATATTCTTAATGAGCTCCTAAGCAATATCACAAAAGAATGAAGAGAAGAAGAAAATGGTGAATTCAATTGTTTAAAAATTTAAATATCTGTAATGTTATTGATTTTGCTGACATTATTGATAAGGTTTTTGATATTCTTAATAAAATAATTAAACAAGTTGGTTTGCAAGTAGCAAATATGATCCAAATTGGGTTAAATTTTGTGATATCATTGTCATCTGAATTTGGTAAATAATAAATAAATATAGAAATATTTCTAATTTTCTATCAATCAACACTCAACAGCCTAGCTATGTACCTGCTCATAAGGTAGTCAGGCACCTCATAATTGACTTCAAGTATTGTATGACAGACAAGATATAGCTTGTTTTTTTCCTCATATGCACATGATATGAATACACTCATTTTAACAATCTTGTTCTTGCCAATGATATTCTGTTGATTGCTACTTATATTTAATTACTCTCTTAACATTGATATAGTTTATTATCTACTCAAATAACCACTCATAAAATTGATTGAAATAATTACAAATTATTTCCGTAAGTTTTTTGGGATATTTTAAGAAAACAAGCAGTAATTTATATAAAAATAATTTAAATTTATTTTATCTTTTATTATAGAAATAATTTGCACATACTTTTATATAATCATACTTTATTTATAATAAAGTATAGAAAAAAAGTATATATATCTGATCTAAGTTTCGACCTTATACATACATAGCTTTGTTTATATTTTTTACCGAAGAAGTAAACATTTATCTTATAAACACTTTAGTTAATCTATTTATCAATTACTATCGGATAAATTATCATTTTGAATCTTGAAATTATAAATGTTTAGCAATTTGAGATCAGATATTTACAAAATATCAAATTGATGCCTCAAATTATTTAAAGTGATTCAAAATATTTCTCCTATCGACTATTTTAATGAATTTTTTCTCTACAAATTAAAATTTTCAAAGAACATTTTAACTAACATTAAACAATTTAAAAAAACAACTTAATATTTCATAAATTTAAAGTATCAAATTCACCCGCGTTTACAATTTTAAGATTAAAAAAATAATAACATTTAATATATGAAACTAATTTCTTTTTTCTTTAAAATTTCATCCCCCACCAATATTTTTGTATTTTCTTGTGACAAAAAGTAACTTCTCTTATTCTCAAAGAACAATGATGCAAGTAACAAGTTCCACTATTTGTCTCTCAACCCCTCTTTCTCTCTCAATCCACCTTTATGTCTTCTATATATATGTCTAGAACTTCACACTCATTCTCATGCTTATTCTTCCTACTACTTTTTCATCTTTTATTTTCTTCCTCTATATATCATTCAAGACCATGACCAAAGTTGATAAATCTCAAGTTATAATTCTCTCTATCTTACTTCTTCTCCTTGTGATCACACCCTTTTTACCTTCCTCTATGAAGCCTAGTTATCTTTACTTAATCTTCAACATCCTTATCATTGCACTTGGAGCTGAAGCTGGTCTTCTTTCTGTTTTCTCTGACCCTTTAGAAGACAAAAAGCAACAACATGAGAAAGAAACATCATCATGTGGCATAAACAATGCAAGTTCTGTCTCAGAACAACAACAAAATCAAAAGAAGGTTTTTGAAAAGTGTGTATCTGAGAAGATTGTTTTTGTTGATGTTAACAAAGTAGATCATAAGGTGAAAAAATGTGCTTCAATGCCAAGTCTTTTTTATATTGAAGATCATGAATCAGAAGTTATAAGGGTTGAAGAGTTTGAAGTAGAAGATGAAGTTGGTGGTGTTAATGGACAAGAACTGTTTGCAAAAGCTGAAGCTTTTATTGGAAATTTCTATAAGCAGTTGAAGATGCAGAGAGAAGAGTCTTGGGCTTCTTAGAAAGATTATTTAAGACTTAATTAGCTTTTTTGTTAAGAATAAATAAATAATTTTGCAATGTTATTAAATTAGGAAAGTATTAGTTTTGAGGATCTATTGTTTAGGGAAAAATTAAGAGAAACTAGAATGTTTGTGTTTCTTTTACTGAGTTTGTACAGATTTTGATTTGGAATTAGAGGTCATGTCAGACTGTTTGCCAATATGCAATTTGCATTATCATTGGATAAAATTCATGTTAAAAGGATATGCATATATTATTTTTAATAAATGATAGTTTAAAAATTCAACAATAATGTGTTTTTTTAAGAAGAACATTATGGTTTTTATTTTATTTTTAAATTTGAGAAAATGATTTGGTTGATTTTTGTTCGATAGAAATAAGGAATGACGAAGATTTGTCCCTCAAAATTGAATTAGTCAAAACGACACCAATTAAGTCGTTGTCTCAATTCTAATGATGAAAAACATTATAAATTTTTATTTTTAAAGAGTATCGTCAATTATCGTTAAAATTTTGAATAATTTTAAACACTGATCATCAATGAACCACAAAAACACTAAGAATATGGTCAAATTGCACTCACTAATAATTTGAGACGAGGAAAAATTTCATTTAAGCACATTTGAAGGTTGTAGATTGTATTTTCTTCAATGAATTTTACTTTGAGGAGTTATAAATTTGAATTGGTGATTAGAGAGAAGATCTCAACCTAAAAAATTCAAACTACATCAATATTAATAAATGATAATTTTAGTCCATAAAAGTATAGAACGTTGTCTTTTTAGTCTCTGATTCAATAAAATATTTTAAATTATTCATCGAATCATTAAAATGTCAGTCAATTTAGTCTCAGATATTGTAACAATCATGAATTTTTTTGACAGTAAATTATTCAAATACTTTTATGATAATAAATTGCATCTTTCAATAACAAGTTTGATGTTTCGAAGACTAATTTACATTTTTTTAAAATTATTTGTGTACTGTCCAGCTGTCATACTTTTATAAGACATCAAATAAATATTTATAAAGTAACTGATCAATTACTACAGCCTGCATAACTATCAATATTTGACTGGAGTCTGCATATTTTTGTTTAATATCTAATCTAATATTTTATAAGCTAGGCATAAATGTAATTAAGACAAAAAAGGCATAAATGTAATTAAATTTAAAAATATGTATGATATCCATTGATGACTTATGAGATGAATCAATTACATAGCATGTTAAAATAGACTAATTTTAAAAATGATTTTAAGTTATGAAACACATTGATGTCAATATTATTAAATTGGTCATTTTGTCTTCAAATTCAGAATTATGTAAATTGACTATAATGATATTTACTATTTTTTATAAAATAAAAAAAATACAATAAATATTAGTTGTTACTTTCTAGTTTTTCATAAGTCATGCCATGATCAATGAAATGACCAATTTGTGTGTATCACAAAAAGGGATCTGGATTCACGACAATAATATAATCATGCAATTATACACAAAAATAAATAACAATAATTATTTTGAGATTGAACGGATATAATTACACATACACTAAATTAGTTTTAAATGATATCTGAATAGTGAATCTGTTTCCAACGAAAAGCATGCTGGAATTTTATGACAATTGAATGATTTTTATTCAAAATTATGTAGTAGTGTTGCTTCATACCAAAACGACATAGATAGTGCCAGGTAATTTTTGATTGAGCCAGCTGCATCAAATCAGATTTTCTCCGGTAACATATTTTCTCCATTCACGCATAGATAGTGCCAGGTAATTTCTAAGGTCATTTCTATCTTGTGAAAACTATTTGATTCCTCATTATTTCATACAGAAGAAAACTCTATTTAGAATAAAAGATAAACAAAAATATAATTAAAAAATTGATGTGTCTTATTTCCTTTAAATTGATGGAGTATTAGATAGATGTAGGTGAGGAAAAAAATTATTAACATCATAATATTAGTTATGCTTAGACACTTGATGTGTTGCATAATATTTTTTATTTTTGTAGAACATTCCAAAATCTTTGTAGTGATAGTGTTTTTTCTCATACCAAAGTGAAATGAGTAAATTTGACTATACAACTATACTTAAATAGTGAGTAAAGGTGTTATAAACATTCACATACAGCAGTTATCGGTGTTAAAATAAACCACAATCTCTCTTTTAATATTCATTCATTATAGATAAGTGATTTATGACTATTTTCATTACAGAGTACTAGAAATTGGTGACAAACTAAGTAGATATTATAATAAGCTGAAATCTTTAATTGACATGTAATAAGAATTCAAAATACTCCGACAAAAAAATGAAATTCAAAATAAATATGTATACAAAAAAATACCAAATTTTTAAATTGAAATATTTATTTATTTATTTTTATTTTGTATTTTTTTTAAAGTGGAGGAGGAGAAATTATTATCAATAATAATAATATTAATGAACATTTTACAAATTACAAAATCAAATTTTTTCCATTAAACTAACATTCTTACACAAAATCTGGATTTTATTTGTTATATCTCTCTAATAATGAGCTTTGGAATTATTATTATTTCATTTATTTTAATATTGATTTGTGTGGACTATATGGAGAATTATATCCCTACAAAACAAAATAATTTTCAAGTTTAGATTGTGTACAACTTTCTGAAGACCATATAGGTGATCTCAATCTGTCATTATGGATGGGGTCATCAATCAAAGATTATTTCTTTTCTTTAGTGTTAGAAATTCAAATTGTGGTTTGATATGTGGCCATACGTGGGAAGTGAAGGGAGAGGGGTCCATATATGCTTTATGCATAGGATTTTTGTGAAAATACTTATCTTACTTTTTAATGTTTTTATATACCCCACTAATATTCTTAAGATCCATGAATATGCTAAGACAGCCAAAATTTTCATATTTAGTTACCTGGTCTATCTTGGAGTTAAGCAATTATGTTATGTCTATTTTGTGCTAAAAATAAGTTCCAAAGTTTATGTAAAAAAAAAAAAAAAAGAAGTGATCTTATGCCTAAAAAAACTAAGTTTCAAATCAAATAGACTTAGAGATTAACCATTTATTCTTAAAAAAAAAAAAAGAAGGAGAGATCTTATCCCTGATAATTACATTTTGACCATTTTTTCATTGCATTTAAGGATATGTTTGCAGGTTGGTTTTTACAGGGTTTTAAAAAGATTAAATTATATTTATATATATTTTATATTTTATATTTTAAAAGTTATTAGAATAATATAATATTATATGCTTATTTATTGTGTTGTTCCATCAAAATTTTTAAAATATCAAATATATATTAAATATAGGCTTTCCAAAAAAAAAAAAAGAAATTCCAAAATCCAATTCACAAGCAAATTCGGTCCAAACTCAAATAAGCCGACATTCTTTGATTCTATTCGTTGAAATGAAAATTAATGAGTTTGACTTCCATATAAGTTTAATAAAATTGATGTGAATTTAAATCATTTAAAAAAGTGTATTATAGAATGTGTGAATAACATTGTTCAATTTGAAGATACAGAAAATCAATAGTATAAGTACACACTTAAAGTCTCAAACCTAAGTAAATTATTTCAAGTGGATGTATTCAATCTTTTGTGGTTAGTGCGTTTAAATTTATCAAAAGTAATACATCATACATCTACCTAATGTTTAATTCAGTAATTCTATATGAGTGACGAAACAACTAAACATAAATATCCAAAATAATGTTTTAAGATAATCACATACATATCCGATTAAATAAATTATATTTTTTATAGGCTTAGAAGAATTGGATTATAGGAGTTTATCAAGATCAAGATAAGTCTCAAAGTTTAAAGAACGCTGATAAAAGTATTTATAAATTACTAATCAAAGAGGTATTCACATCGACAGCAAAAATTGAACTCACGACTTTGTAAATAAAAATTAACTCTTTATCAACTGAATCAACTTTTATCAGTAGATAAAATAAATTAATAAGTGCATTTTTCACATAAAAAATATTAATAATTACAAAAGTGAAAATCTATTTTAGTCGTTGAATAAATTGTAAGAGCTAATTTTTTTTTCTCTGAGAAAAATAAACGAGGCTTTTACCTCTTAAAAAAAATTAAATCAAAACAAGTTGCCATATGAAATCGCAAGTACTATTTAAATATTTAGGAGTATTATTTTATATAGGATGGAAAGCTTGAGCTCATATATCCATTGCAAGCTGTATGATTCTAAATTAGGTGACGACAAAGGGAGTCGTCTTGTATATGTGTACGAGCAAACGGGAGAAACGGTGAGCGTGTCAAGAGAAGAGCCTTGTCTATGTGTACCTCAAACGGATTCCAATCCACGTATTTATATATATATATATATATATATATATATATATATATATATATATATATATTTGTTGACAAAAATCTTTTATTAAACCAACTATCAATTTTTTACCATTATTAATGTAAAATATAATAATACTTTAAAAATTGTGTATTAAAATATAATATAAAAAAATTAAATTGTATTCAAAATTGTGGTACTGATTATAAGACGGAAGAAATATTATTTATAATTTCTAACTTGTTCGACAATACTTATTAAAAGTATATTTTAACAGTTCTCGCAGTCTTTATAATTGAGATAATAACTCAATTGATATTAATTTAAAAGAAAAAAAAATAAAATCATCATCTCAACCATAAAAATGAAAAAAGTCTTTAAGTTATAATTTGAAAGAGCCTCTTCAAATTTTGTTAAACTTTCCGTTGATTTTTAGTCATCGTCTATTGTAAACCATAGTAGAGTTTTCCTTTTCTTTACTCTGTTTATTACCCTAATCCATTTTATATATTAGACAAATTATTTTATTTGTTTATTAATAAATTGGATGAATTATCTTGTTTCATGAACAAGCCAAGTTGCGATTAATAAAACAAATTTTACACTTTTACTAGTTTTACTCGTCTTTTTCTTTAAATACACCCAAATAAATTACATCAACTAAATTCATGTAATCGATTGAAGTAACTAAAATTTACCACATACATGAATGTATATTAAGTTCAGGTTGCGTGAATTCAATTTAAATAACCTATTTAAGTGTAATTTTAAAAAATAGAGGTGAACCCAGCAAAAGTGCAATTTTTATTCATAACAAGTAGGACAATTAAAGTGAATAAAATAATGTTCACTTAATTATCAAATGTAATATCATCAAGCTACATCATAATTAAAATATTATTGTTTCAACAAAAAAACAATAGTATTATTGTTAGAAAATACAGGAAGATTATATATATTATTATTATTATGCTTAATGTCAGTAGATAGGGTACAAAATAGAATTTGACTTTTCTAAAATAAAGATTATGTTAATTGATTGTAAAATTATTAAAATCTCATATGTGAGGCTAAAATTCCACACTTGATCATTTTAAAGTGTTCCCTTTCTCTTTGGAAAAACAAATTGTTTCTAGGTGGAACATATAAAGATCAGAGTTACTTCACCCAAACACACATGGGCAAGACATCATCATTTACTTATTAAATACACATTAAATGTATGTTTAGAAAATTTCAGCGAGTTTTGTTGAATGTCCAAAGTGTAATTTTTACCAAAATCACAGTGGTAGACCGTGATTCTGTTGAACTAACCACAAGTGAAACATGTAGGGGCATGTCAAGTGAAACAGCAAGTCAGATACTGAGTAACCATTTGCTTGTAATACTTGTATTGTTTTAGAAAATATGAACTATCAAGCCAGAGATTCAGTAAATATTTACTGTCATGATTGTAAGGTCAAGAATATGAAGATTCAATATGGATAGAGGTGAACAACCTTGTCATGTGACCAGTTTGAATAAACTGTTCAAAGGGTAATATTTATAGGTAAATAAAACTGAAATAGTCCTACAATGACTATGAATTTTCTAACTTATAGTTCCATGTATAAATTTAAATGAATTTATGCATTTCAACAATTTCAAAATCTTTAAAAAAAAAAAAAACATTTTCAGAATCTATCTCGTCTAACTTCTCCATGGCCACCTATTAACTTCATAAAAAAGTTATTAGTTAAGAATCTAATTGTTATCTCCATTAAGAAGCTCTCATAAACCGGAAACTAATCCAGAGACTTAAAACTACAACATGAGGCTGGAGACATACTAGACAACAATTACAAGTTACAACACCCTTCATCAAGGAATAACTACAATAATTGTCACACATACTTACATTCTTGTAAGGCGCGAATCATTAAGGAAGCTGCAGAGTTATCTGCATCCTTCACTCGAGACCTTTCGTCCCCTGACATTTGGAGTATACCACCTGGAGTAGCTATCTGAACAGAGGTGACAAATTTCTTTTCCTGGGGAGTACCTTCGTCTTTCTCAATACTGACAAGGAGGGTAAAAAGCTTGACATATTATCTAACTCAACTATAAGAACAAATTAAAAAGAACAAGGAAGATTTATTAGCTAGTAACAATTTTGCATCACTAATGTGGCGACTGTTATCATGGACTACCATCATTAACCGTTAAACTAATCTATGTCTTTCTGGCGACTGTTATCATGGACTACCATCATTAACCCTTAAACTAATCTATGTCTTTCTGGCGACTGTTATCATGGACTACCATCATTAACCCTTAAACTAATCTATGTCTTTCACTTTTATGTTGCACCGTTCACATATTTCCTCTCAAGGTCTCTCCCTAAAACGACGACTAAACCAGCGGCCTCTACCACCATCAGCAGCAACTGTTATTTTGTTCTTCATTCGCAGTAGATGGTTGCTTGAAGGTGGTGCTATCCAAACACCCTCCAGAAGCCACCAGATTGTGTCTCCGCTAACGAACCGATGGAACGATGGGAGTTCCTCGTCGTGGCTACAACCCGACGACTGCATGAGGGCAAAGTAGAAGCAAAGGAGACTAGGGGAGGATTAGTTGGCTTTAAGTCATGATTTGAATTGTGATGTCTATGTATAGAGTAAAAATACCACATTTTCTGGTGTGCTCTCACTGAATTGGATTCCAGAAAATAAATATAGTTATATCTATTGCAGTTGTATTGTATCTCCCGTATATAGCTGGTGGTATATCAAGTTTCTTATTTACTTTTGAATACTTACAAATCAGCTAGATTTGTGTTATACAGAATCCTTGAATTATCATATAATTTGGGATTTGTCTCCTTGATCAGATGAAATGATATCAGTCTGCATTTTCTTCTAATTTTGGCAGACTTTACAAATGGATGTAAATCATTCACTAGAAGGAATCAATTATCATCCCAATTTGAGTATTCTAAAACTCTGTCATGGATGAGTCTTCTGTTTTCTCTTTCTTTATCCCAGATTCACTATAGGCTGCAAACTGGTTTCTTTTTCCTTGTCTAGACCTGTGAGTCTGCGACTAGGTACAATGGCACTTAACAAATGCATGCCATAACTTAAAAGTGTTCCCTCCAACAAAAATGTTATACTCAACAAAATAATACTCTCATCAATTCTCGTCATTTTTTGTTTCTCAAACACCGCATATATTTTCAAATTAGTCTACCAGAAGACAAGATGCACTTTTATATACAGAAATCAGGACTATAAATGAATGTTTTTCTTTCAATATATGGCACTGCAAATTATAGTGGCATGCTAGTAGAGTTTACCTGTATACTGGTTTAGGCCATTTTTTTGTCCCACAAATTGCGTATAACTTCTGCTTGGCTGCTTCAATCTCAAAGGTATCATCAATGCCGGCACAACAGTCAAACATCACGGTACTGGCAGTGGCAGGCAGCATATGTTCCAGTTTATGCAAGGCAGCCTTGGCAGCATCAAGCCTTGCAATGTCCTTCTGATCAGAGGAAGCGGAGGCAAAAAGTTGTCCATCAACATAGACACTGGCAGTACTTTTGGCACCATTCCTCCCATGTTTTATGTCAACTTTTTTGCCATTCTTTTGGCAGATCTCAAACAGCATTGTCACTGGTTGCGGTTGTTGTTCCAGATCATCCAGTGTTACTATCGGCTCCAAAAGACCTCTTATTATCTGCCAACAAAAATTTCAAGCATTTATCAGGCATTGATACAATACTTGGGTTATAAAGCAACTAAACGATTGCATATCCAACCCGTCATGCAGGAATAGTTTAGAGTTTAAACCTGATCCCATTATTAATGCTCCTTTCAATTTAAACCTGGATTACAATCTTTCATGGATCACGTTTACAGTAATCATAATCAATAAATTGAAAAATGTCACTAAAGTTTCATCAAACTGAAAAAACTCTCTCATTATGATGCTAATTTTTATTGTTATACTCTTTTCTATTATCTATTAATATCATTGATTCCTCTTGCCACTTCAACAAAAAAAAAAAAATGTGATCCAATCTAATTCAGCACAATTGAAAGGAATAATTGAGTAAATTAATCTCCGTGGGACTAATACCTTTGATCGAAGGCAGTGTCCCAATGTCCGACAATGTCAGTGTGGCACCGACACCTTAAATACATATCGGGATTCCCTGCAGCCAGGGGTCCCCGCATTCACGCAATCAGAAATCGGTAAATATTCGATCAAGATTAGACGGTTCAGATTTAAACTTGATATTTTAAATTATACGGTAAAAATTAAAATCTGCTCAAAGACTGTCTTATCCAAATTGGACGTCACATATTTCCCCAGGGTGAAAGCGTGAATTCAATTTCCCTTTGATTAATTTTAATTAATTCATTTTCTCAAATTATTAAGAGTCCACGTAAGTATCGTGTCCTATATCCGTGTTTCATAGAAATTAATTAATAAACAATAAAAATTGATTAAAAAAGAACTATACCACCCATAATCTTTGAAGATCGAAATCAACATCAACGTAAACAGCAGCAGCAATAGATTCAACAATATCAGCAAGAATCTTAGGAGCTTTCACCAATCCACCATATACAACAAGAGCACGATCATTCTTCTCTCGAACAACCGCGTCGACAAACTCACTAACTTTCTCAACGAGAGAAATCGTGTTGTGACGGAAGTATCGGTGGAGACCATGACGAACGGCGGCGCGAGCGAGTTTCTCGGTGCTGACGTTGGCGGCACGGAGGAGAGAGAGTTTACCGGGATGAACGGA
Source organism: Cicer yamashitae (assembly GCA_037974755.1). Classification (NCBI taxonomy): domain Eukaryota; kingdom Viridiplantae; phylum Streptophyta; class Magnoliopsida; order Fabales; family Fabaceae; genus Cicer; species Cicer yamashitae. Next base: position 49,499,257 of record JBBPBQ010000004.1, read on the forward strand.
AGTGTAAGCGAGGAAAAGGTGGTTACTGATAGCGAGTCCTAAAACGGCGTCGCCTAAGAATTCGAGACGCTCGTAAGAAACGGATTCGGGGTAAGAAGAGTGTGTTAGGGCTTGTTCTAGAAGCTTCTTGTTTTTGAAGGTGTAACCGATTATGTTCTCAACTGCGTCAACTGAAGATTCCATCTACGTACGTTACTTAGAACATTAACAACACAAAACGACGTCGTCACTGCTGATGTTGTGAATGAGTAAGCTTTGGTTCAGAGACGCGCTTTTCAACTTTTAAAAGTGCAAACAACACGCAAACGCACAAGAAAACAGTTTAGTTTAGTTGTGTTACTTGTGTACTGTGTAAACAATTCTGTACTTTTCTTCCGTTATTATTTTATTAATTATTAATAAGAAAAAACTTATATTCATTTTTTAAAATATTTTTCGTATTATTATTAACTTTTTTCTTACTCTTGTATGGTTATTAATTTAATCAGGTTTTATCAATTTCATAATTTTTTTTAAAATTTGCTGTTAAAGATATATTTTATATTAAGAATTGTAAGTAAATATCTAAAGAAATACAATTAAGTTCTTTTTTAATTAATAATAGATTGTGTTTTTTTAGTTCAAAATAAAAATTGTGTTTTCAATTGCATAAACATAGTTATTTTAAAGGTTTAATTAGTTTATAAGTCTTGAATTAATGGTGAATTTTTTAATAAGTCTCTAAATTTATTAAAAATTTATATTTAGATCTTAAACTTTTAAATAATATGTAATTGAGTCCCAAAATTTAAAAATTTAGACGGATGCTTGGATTCGTGTTTGGTAGCATTGGACACAAATTCACATAATATACATATATGTTTTAGTTTTAACGATGAGACGGATGAGACGGATTTGGATATAGTTTAGATGTGGTTTCAAACGCACGTCGATTACAAATTTTTTAAAGTTTAAAAACTCGATTAAATATTATTTAATTTGATTATAAATTAGACCAACAAGTTAAGCGGTTTTATTATAAATCTTTTTGGTTCATAAATTATTTAAATGTTTTTAAATTATTTGGGAACCTCCAAAATATTAGTAAAAAAGGAACCTCCAAAATAATTAAAATCGTTTTAAACTTAAACTTCGTTGAAAGTTTTAATTTCTTAAATATTGTAATTGATAGCAGTCCAAACAACATTTATAAAATATCTCAAATAATTGCATTCCTTTTTACTAGATAAATTCAAAATAAAAATATTTATTTTGGATAAATATTATATTCCTTGTTTATCTTTTGATGAAGTGTGACAATTTTTTTTTATATAGAAAAAGTTGTAATAGGATCTTTAACAAGTAAAGATAGCAAAATAGATTTAACTTGTCGGGTCAACCAATCTTTTTGAGGTGGGACGGGTTGACCCGGGTTAAAATAAATGATTTTTTTAACATTTCTTTTTATATATAAGTTACAATTTATTTTTCAATTTTCTTCACATTAGAGTAGAAACAGAAAAATCATTCAAATTAATCGCTTTAGTTTTACATTTTAACCACATGATTTTAATAATTTTACAATTAGTTTTATTTTTTGACTTTTTGTTGATTTATTATAGGTCTTTAGAAGATAAAATATGGATGTTTAAATGATAACTTTAGTTGGCTTAATGGTTACATACTTTAATTTTCTTAATTTGTATTTATATTAATTTATTTTTAAAATTTTAACATTTTTTGTGTGAATATTTTAATTAATATTTAAATAAAAAAACTATTAACGGCTCAACCTGACAACCCGCCATAAAAAAGGGGCAAAGTTAGATTTTCAACCCTAGTCCTCTAGTAGACCCGTTTTGCCCGTTTTTAGACGGGTTAATGGCGAGGCAGAGCGAAACAGTAAATATTGATCCGTTTTGCTATCTCTATTAACAAACTATGAGGCTAATATCTACTCAGGTGTTTAGGTTGTTGTTTAAAGCACTATGACTGAGCATTGGTCGGGTGTCAGTGGGTTCGAACCCAATATAGCCAACCCATTCAAATATGAGCCTGCAAATTATAAGTCCAATTTCGACCAATTTTTATATCAATTTTGGGAGATTTCGATTATTGAAGGTTTGCAAGTTATGCAGGTGGGTTAGATCGGGTGATGGACATCTTATTTTTTATTGGGTTGTTCATTTGTTATAATCAATTGGAACACATTCATTAAGTAAGTGGGATTTTGTCCAAAAAAAAAAAGTAAGTGGGATGAAAATAATAAAACCTATTCTTTTCTAGCCATTTTTATTGTTTAAAGGTAACTTATGAATTGAGTAAAAATAAGTAAGTAGATTAATATTTTTAAATTTTCTTTTAAAGGGAGAGATTATTCTGCATAAAAATATGTTGGAAAAAGATCAGAAATAATTATTTCAATAATGCAGAATGTTTTTTTCTTATCTGTGCATATAAATGGTCAAACCTAAAATACAATTCCACATAGCAACAATAATTGATAAAAAAAATTAAATATATGACAAACACAATTTTTAATATGAAAAACTTCTCTCGATTTTAGAGAATAAAAATCATAGGATCTAAAAAATTTCACTATAATAATTAATGGTACACCAGAGTAATAATAGGGAACATCAATCAATAATAGTAACAACCGTTCACTAAAGTGGATATCCTAAAGTAACTTTCAGATAAGGTAAGAATTCTACCAAGAGTATATTAAAATAACAAATTTAGTGGTAGAAGTAACATACTAAAATTGTAGATCAAATGGATTAAGTTTGCTATACATCTCCTTTGGTTAGTTGTTGCCCTTTTTCCTTGTTCAAGCATGATACTATTAACTTTTTTTTATTAGGGATTTCAAAATCTTTTTTTTTCCTTTCACATGGACCAAACCAATTAAATTTTTTTTTTTTTACTCTTTTTTTTTCTTTAATAATGATAATAATAAAAATTGGTGGGTTCCAATGAAAGAGGAAACCACACAACACAATACAATTCCCAAACAAACATAAATCACATGTACCAAATAAACAATAAACCTAACTGATATATGATTATTGTACGACGCAGCTGATGGAGGAGATCCCAAACACACAAATAATGAAATTGAAATCACAAAGAGCAAACAATGAAGATCTAATTAGAGATGGCACAAGATTAACATTGACCTTCCTACAAATAAAGATTAATTCTTATGAAAAGTCTATCCAATACATTGGCTTAGAGATTGAGACATTCTACCTCGAAGGATCATAGCTCTTCCATTATTTATCCAAAACAAAAATGTCACCATCCTTGACATATATCCACCATACATCTCATGCTGCTTTTTTATTTGAACTTGATCAAGTAAAAAAAAAAAAAAAACCTAAATCAAATAGTCAAAATAAAAACCACCATTTAATTATCTTACCATAAACTTGAGCATCCATCAAGGAGTCAAAAGAACCACATAATTGGTTTATAAAATATCATCAGCACAACCAAGCAAGCAACGTCTTTAAATTCAAGGTAGTAAGTAATTATTACAGCTTAATACATAAGCAATTATTGACTTGTCCAAAGTTCAAGTATAGTATTATTGGGGTAATAAGTCTAGTAAATGGAGCAATGCATATATAATTATCCTGATGATGGTGCCACATTGTCATCAATTCCTCCTTCTCCTCTGCCTATCACTGAACGAGCCTGGTTCGCCCTAGCATTGTCAAGCAACTGCTTTACCCAATTCCAAGTTGTTGGGTCTTCCTGAATTCATTCAAAACAATATCAAATTAAATAACAAATAATGTAACCAAACACTAATAAAGTGTATGCTATGCTAATAATAATCTAAGAAAATTTAATCACTATGTGTCGCGTGTCAAAGTCCAGACACATTTATATACTGCTATTAATTTAAGAAAATTAAAATAATTAAATGTAATCACATGTATATTAGATATCAACATATGTTGGATACCAGACACGTCTTTAATGTGCTACATAATTTTAAGAAACTAAACTCCACTAGCTACTACTACGTAACATTTCAACTCGTCAACCAAAATTTCTACAAAACTAAAATTGACTATGAAACACATACACAACTCTGACACGTATACTATGCTAATAATCTAAAAAAATTGAACAGATTGAATCTAATGACATGTGTTAGTGTTAAACATCAATGCATGTGAAAGACCAAACACATCTATACACGGCTATTAATGTAAGAAAATTGAATATAATCGGTGTGTCGGTCTAAGAATTACTTACACGAAGGCCATCAATGAAAGTGACATCCCCAAAGTTGTCTGGAAGATTGCTTGTTAATGCAAGGCCAGCCCTGCTTTAATTTGTTTAAGGTTTTATTAGAAACTTAGAAAGAAGGGGGAGGGAAAGGGCATAAATGTCAATAGCACTTAAGATTTTTCAAAACTGTTTTTGGTCAAGCAATTAACCTGGGATTAGAAGACAAACGAGCATAACATGGAATTATAATCTTCAAAAGACGAGGTGAAGGTTGTTTCTCAAGACTTTTCAACACGATATCCATAACTCTACCAACTGCGAAATAACGCTCTGCTGTAGCACAAACATAGTCCAAACCAACCTCATCCGACATAATTTTCTCAACTATAAATGTTGCAATCTGCATAGATATATACAACTTTCATAAGGAGATATCGGACAAAATCTGACACTGATACACAAACACTGATAATAATTTGAGAAAATAAAAGTAATTGAATATAATCACTAGTAGCATGTGTCAAACTTTCAGACACGTCTTCAATATACTACTAGTACTACCTAAAAGTAAATTGGCTAGAAAAATAAGAATCGACAAACTCAACTGTTTTTGTCGTTTCTCTGCCGATTTCCATATTGAGCAAACACAGCGGAATTATCTCGCTTGAAAGAAGGAAAGTAAAAATTTCTTTAGTGTTAGCCTGTGAATGTCAAGTATCAACAAAAGTAAATTATACACACTATAGTCAAATATAGCATATCAAACAACATAACAAAAATGAAGTGAATCAAGTGATACCTTCACCAAGGCACCAATGACTCCAAGACTAGCAAGCCTCAAAAACTCATATGGTGCTGACATATGTGTGGTTCGAAGGATCGGATACAAATAGAGAGGTATATAAGCTGTAGATAAGAAAAGGTAATTTACTAGTATAACAAAACAAAACAAAAAAAGATAATAAATGTAAGTGTAAATAATGAAAAGATAATGTCCTTTATTTCTTCAAAAAATACAGCAACAAATATAAATTGAGAGTAATTAAGATGAAATAGAAACTTGACATTACCCTTGATCAGTAACATCCTTGTATCAGGGTGACATGCCACACACTGTAATAAAAGCAGCATCAGAGATGGATAAGTGTTGGAAGAATTAGTTTCATATTTTTTTTATATGAACAAAAGAAAAAAAGATTGAGAAAATTATAACATGATTGATTTTTAAATGTTTTTTATAATATATGTGTTGGATATCGAGAGCAGCCACTCAAATTGCGAACTGCATTACGTGATCCGGCTGCAATGTTGCAGTAGTAATTACAATCACGTCAAATCACAATTGCAGTGATCGTAATTCACAGTAAAAATTGCATTGCAACGCGGTAGGTGCAATGACCACATTTTTATATTTGATACTAATAAAAAATAAATTTACGTCGCAACAACTGAAATATGTATCGTAACGTCTGCAATTGCAATTTAAAAATGAGTTAGAATGTTGTGTGACCGCTAGTAGATGACCCAACAGATTCATCTTAAAATTTGGATTTTAATTTTATCCTACAAAATTAGCTTGCAAATTGAGAATGTGTTTGATTATAAACATATATCTCGTGTCTAACGTAAAACTTTTCGATCGGATTTGGAGATATAATAAAATCAGAAATGTTTTTTAGACACAAAAGTTGATTTTAGACATTATACTCCGAGCACATTTTATACGGTTTTCAATTTATATTAATTCTTTCTTTCTTCTTGAAATCGGAACACACTAAAACTTGAAGTATTTTATTAGTACCAGGCAAATGATGTCGAAATTTTGTGTCCAAATATTAATGTTAGTAATGAAATTGCATATACTTCATATTGCTAATGATGAGAATCAAAACTTTGAGGGACAAACTAATTTGACCTGAAGTAGTGCAAGAGCATTGCACACTCGAATTGAATGAGCTGGAGTAAGAGTAGGTGGTGAAAGAGCAGGATATGTTGAAATTATTTCCTGTAAGAAAATAAAAATATCATTGCAACAAAAAAATAATAACCACTTACTGGTGAATGCAGGGCAACCAATAAACACATTTTTAAAATACTCTAGTACTTAAAACAATCAAGAAAAAAATATTAATAAAAGGTTGTTTTTGCTGCGATGTTTAATATGCACAAGTGAGACAAATGATCCATTATGATGCACAAGTAATTTTAACATTGAGAAAAAGGAGAGTGGAAGTGGACCAATAGGGATTGAATCTAGTGGAAGGAGTTAGACTTCCACAACGTGATGAACCTGGTTCGAATCTCCATTGGGAAATGTCCTTACATATAGTGTCTAACGCACCTCGAATAAGATTAGAACCTAGTGAAGATTCGAACTAGAAGAGGTGTTCATATTTAGTGTACGAATGTCTCGAGTAAGAGAGAATTTATGAGAAAATAAAAGTAGAGTGAAAGTGTTCAAACCTTTTAAATAGGTCTGGATCTCAAGCCTCAATATTAGTTCAAAGGATTAGAGTGTTCAAACTTATGTATACACCAAAAAATCCGAGAATCTTTACTAATATAAGACTCTAATCATGAGTCCAATTCTCACATTGACATATTTAATCCGACTCTTATACTATAATAAAGGGGCTTGAATATCACTTTAAAAAACTCGCCCAATTGATGAAGGAGTCCAAACACGCATATACCCCCAATAATATGAGAGCCTCACATATGTAAGATTTCAATACAACTTCAATATACTATATGAGTGTGAAGATATAAATATAAAGGTTGAAATTAATTGTGGCTAATGCATCACTTGTCTCTTATATATGTTTAGACATGGGCTGCTTTTACATTGAAAAGTAAAAGTTGGAAACATATAAACAAAATTTGGTGAAAGATTTATGTGGTATAAAAGAGTCCTAAAAAAGAGAAATTAGTAAGCTAGAAAAATGTTTCAATGGAAGAAGTTCACTAGAAATACACACACATAGCATACCTGTAAAAATACTGCAGCAATACCAAAAGAATTCCACAATAATGGTGCAAGATCATGGAATAAGTCGGTCATCTGAAATGTAAAAAACAGGAAAAATATGAAATCATATCTAATTGTACGAGTTCGAGCAGCATTATTGAGTAATAATCAAATTGTAATTTAAAAAAAATGTCAAAATAGAATTGAATCTTGTGATACACGTGTGAGATAGTGTTCTCGGTTTTTGAGTCAATTAGGACTAAAATCTAATTGTGAGGGTTTACCTCTCAATGCACTGCTTAAAAGAGCAATAGGCAATTTATGATGTTTATCGTTATAATACCTATGTTCGGGCAGGTTCTGTCTTTGTCTCTTTCTAATTAAGGTTCTTTATTGGAATGCTAGAGGTATTGCAAATCTAGATACTTAAATTGTTATAAAAAATTTATGCACTTCACATAAATCATATTTTTTATTTATTGTTGAACATTGGATTGGTCGGGATCACATATGTTTTAATTTTTGGAAGTCAATTAATTTACGACACTTTGTGAACAATGATAGAGAAGACCGACTTCTAAATATGAGATTTTTGCTCTCCTCATTTTTTGCAGCTACTTATGCATCAATTAGTCATATTACAAGGAGGACTCTATGGACGAACCTCACATATCTAATACAACGCAATCTCAGATTGTGGTTATTAGTTGGAGACTTTAATTTCTTTTATGGAGCTCATGAACAACTGGTGGCACACAACTTGCAAGTTCGTGTGACGATTTTAAAAATTGGTCTGGTAATTGCATGGTCACTCATTTATCCACTAGAGGTGCTCAATTTACTTAGTCTAATGGTAGGAGAGGAAATGCACGCACTGAAAGAAGACTTGATATAGCTTTTTGTAATGATGATTGACTTTCTTTTTGGTCTTCCACTTTTTGTTATACACTCACAAGGTGTCGATCTGACCATTTTCCTCTCCTTCTAATAATGCATAAAGGGTACCAATAAGTTTCTTTCTCCTTTTAAATTTCAAAATATGTGGTTGCAACATCACGATTGTCAAAACTAGTTCAACACACCTGGGAGCAAGTTGTTCACAATTGCCTCATAGTGGTTCTATCTTAAAAGTTGAAGCTCTTGAAAAATGCTTTCAAAATATGGAACATAGAGACTTTTGGTGATGTTCATAGAATGGTAGCTACTGTTCAATCTGAATTGGATTCTCTTCAGCAACATATTGATGAGGTGGATTATTCTGATGATCTTCGTGACAGAGAATTAATTGCTTAGAAAAATCTTTCAGATGCAATTTCTTTCGAGGAAGAATTCCAGCGAGATAAAGCAATAGTTAATTGGTTTACTCAAGGTGATAGAAATGCAACTTATTTTCATAAATTTTCCAAAATCCGTTATGCCTCTAAACAAATGTGTGTTATTAAATCTGGGGATGATATTCTTACTGAACAAGCTAATATTGAAGCTCATGTTCTTCAATTTTACCAACAATTATATGCTTTAGATAATGTTTGTTCTGAGTTAGGATTAGTTTCTAGAGTCATTCCTCTGTTGGTCTCTAATGCTTTTAATTCTAGACTAATCTCCATATCATTGTTAGATGAGATAAAGTCGCTTGTCTTTTCTATGAATGGACCATGCACTCTTAGTCCAGATGGCTTTAGTGGTTCTTTCTTTCAACATTTTTGGGATATCATTAGTCTTGATTTTATGCCCCTCTGCGACAATTTTTTACTACAGGGTGGATTCTTACAAAGTTAAACTCTAATGTGGTTGCTTTAATTCCCAAATTTTCTAGTGCATAAAAAATTGGAGATTATAGACCTATTGTTTTGGCTAACTTCCAGTTTAAAATTATTACGAAAGTTCTTGCAGATCGTCTTGCACTTGTTGCCCCTAAAATCATCTGTGAGCTAAAACGTGAGTTTATCATAGATAGGAATATTTATGAGTGCATATGTATTGCTTTTGAGGCCATTAACATGTTGGATTCCAAATCTCATGGAGGTAATATTGCTATGAAATTTGATATTCAAATGGTTGACACTTTTGATTGGACGTTTCTGCTTAATGTCTTTACGGCTTTTGGCTTTAGCTCAATATTTTGTAATTGGGTTCATGTTTTCTCAAGTCTTCTATGCTTTCCATTTTGTTTAATGGACATCCTACTTGATATTTTGCTTGTAAGCGTGGGGTGAGACAAGGAGACCCTTTGTCTCCTCTACTATTTTGCTTAGCAGATGATGTTCTCAATAAGGGTATCAGTTCTTTGGTTGATTCAGAGCACTTGAAGCCTATGACTGGTCCTCAGAATTTTGTCATCCCATCTCATGACTTTTATGCATATGACATTATGGTGTTTTGCAAGGCACGAAAAATAATTTAGAATATTTTATGCAGTTGTTTCTTGAATATGGTGTTGCTTTTGGCTAGCATCTTAGCTTAAGCAAATGTAAATTCTTTGTTGGCTCAACGTCTCTTAGACGTGTTCAGGATATTAGTTCTTTTGTGGGCTTCTCTTATGGATCGCTTTCATTTAATTACTTGGGCATCCCTATATTCCAAGGAAAACCTAAGATTTATTATTTACACTTTATTGTTGATCTATTAAAAGTAATTTCTCTGTCTGGAAGGGTTTGCTTTTATCAATTATGAGGTGTGTTCAGATAGTCAAATCAATTATTCATGGTATGTTAGTATACAACTTTCATATTTATGCTTGGCCGTTTTCTCTTTACAAAAATCTGATTCTTGATTGAGAAATTTTATTTGATCGGGGGATATTTCTAGTAGGAAAATTGTTATAGTGGCTTAGAAAAAGGTTTGCTCTCCTTTGGAAGAAGGAGGCCTTGGTCTTCCATCATTGCGCACTATTATTCTACTCCATTGCTTAAGATTTCTAGAGACATATTTTCTTCACATCAGCGGTGAACTTTACTTTTTAAGGCTCATTTCCTTCGAGCTAATAAGCAGGTTACATATTTCGCTATTCGATAATTTCCAGATTTAGTTTTGGACAATAATTATTGGAGAATTGGAAACAATAATTTAATTAAATTATGTTATGATAGCTAGCTAAATCTGACTCTTATGGATAGAGTTGATTTACCCCCTCGCTTCAAGCATTTCTTACGATCTATTGTCGCTGATTTTTTGGTTTATCACACTTGAAATATTCCTACTTGTTTACTTAATTGGGCTTCTCTTTTGATTAACATACATTAAAATTAAAACAAAACTTTAAATTAAACAAAATAAAAATTCGACGAACACTAAACATATAGCTTTTTTAACTCAATTATGACTAGAAACTCATCTTGATTCTCTCAAAACATCTGACAAAAACAGTTAAAATTACAACCAAATCAAATCAAGTCTAGCAAAAAGGTTAGCCTAAGAATGAGGTATGTCTCAAGTAAAATTAATGCCGAGAGAGGAGCACATTTAGTGTAGTTATAGGCAACTTCGACAAGAGTTAGATTATTTGTGGGTCATTTAAGGTTATGAAAAATAAGAGATATAATATAAATAAGTTATTATATTTTATTTGAATTTAGTGTTATTGTGATATAATAAGTTAATCTAAAATTTTATTCTATCATCTTTTTTAGTTAAAAATTTTATCTTGAATATAAACTGAGTTAGAAATCAACAGTAAGCATGGCAACGGGACGGGGCGGGGGCGGATTTTGTCTCGTCCACCCTGCACCCGCCCCTGTTTCATAGCGAGTGTAGAATTTAGGCCCCATCCTCGCCCACAACGGGGTTTTGGTTTCCCCGCCCACACCCGCATCCATTCATATATATATATATATATATATATATATATAATTATAAATTTTAAAATCATATCTTTTATAATTAATATAATAAAATAATTTTTATTAGACAATTATAAAATAAAAAAATATTTTCTATTGAGATAAGATTATAACTTTTAATATTTAAAAAAATATTAAGTATATTCAATATGTATATGTATATAAAATTTAAAAATTACATTAATATTACTTGTGGGGCGGGTTCGGGTGCGGGGTGGATATCACCACCCCAAACCCGTCCCCGCTCCCAAATTTTAATTTCGGAGAAAATCTGCACCCTCACCCCATCAAAGCGGCTTTTCCCTGTCCAAATCAAGTGGGTTTGGGTGGGTACCCGCGGGTGCGAGTTATATTGTCATCCCTAATCAACATAATATGATAAGAATAATAATTTACTCAATTACCTTTATAAAATATAAAATTGAAATAATTAAATATAAATATTAAAACAATTTATAAAATATAATCTAAAATATAAAAATAATTAATAGAATTTGATATTAAATTTAATAATAAATATTAATAATTAATTTAAAAAATATTTATGATTTTATCACAAAGATAGTTTTGTCTTTTATGTAATTTAATAAATTAGTATTCAAAATTATAAAAATACAAAAAATTTAAAATAAATATAATTTATATACTAAGATATTTTTATCATTCACATATAATATATATCATATATTTATTTATACGGTAATAAATAAAATAATAAATAAAATAAAATAATTTAATTACTTATGATTTTTTTAAAATATAATATATATATTATATGTCACGATAAGACGTATATCAGACAAAATAAAATAATTATTATCAAATAAATAACAGAATAATAATTTTATATTCTTTCTCTACCGTGCATCGAACAACATTAAAAATAAACAAAAATTGAAAGATGGTTGAGAAGGAACCTTGGAGAGCACACGAAGAGCGTCTTCTCGAAGCTCAGGTATGATGAGTTCGTTAATAAGGCGTTCTGCGTCCGCCAACCTGTGGGCACTGGTGGTAGATTGGGCAGAAACACCATGCGAAGCTATAAACGATTCATCGTTCTTCATGGAAGGAAATTTAGAAAACAAAGTTGCCATCAATTGTGTGAAAATGATATCAATTCATAAGTGTTTTTACCTTTACCTCTATAATTTAAATTTTATTTATTCATGTGATGATGTATATATATATAATTTTGACTAAATATATATATAATTGTCATGTGTAAATTTATATTTAAAAAAAGAGACTTAAGCCTTTTTTTTTACATAAAGAGACTTGAGCTTTAATATTAAAATATAAATTTATTTTAATTTGTAAGATACAATCTCTCATCAAATTTAATTATTTTGTAAATAGATATTTTTTTAATTTTATTTCATAATTAGTTTTGTTTTTATTGAATGTAAAACTTATAGGATATTGTATACAACGTCATAATTAATGGTAATGTTAAGAAATGATTAAATTACAATATAAATTATTAATTTAGTAGTTAAGGTTTGACTTAATAATTTTATTGGATGAAATTCAAATTTTACATGAGACAGTTATAAAATAACAATTAATATCACTGTTAATAATATCAATTTTTTTCTCCCCATTTTTTTTTAAAAAACAATATAAATTATTAAGTGTTTAAATATAGTCAGATGTAAAAAAAAAATACAGAACTTAGTTATATTTACTATATATATACATATATGTAAAATATATTTGAACCTACAAAAATTAGTTTAGTTTTTTCAAAAAAGAAAATAGTTTAGTTTATATATTTATTTTTACATTCTTCTTTAGGAAGTATTTAACATGCCAATTTATAAATTAAAAATATATTTTAATTTTTTAAAGGGGCCCACTTATATAACTTTTTAGACTTTTCACATTTTTATAATTGTTTATCTTGTTAATAAAAGAAATTCATTTCATAAAAAACATAATGAATTATTGTTAGCTTATTATTAAATAAAAAAGTAAAATGCGTTTAACAAATTACTAACATATAAATATTTAATTATTTGAGTCAATAATTAATAAATAAAAAGAAAACGTTATTATATATGAGTGTAATAAGTTTATAAATTAATGTTGAATAAATCATTAATTTGGTCGTCGAACTATTACTCTATTCAGATTGATGCATTAAGTATTAAAATTTACTAAAATATTATCTCTCCTTCTCCTGAAATATTATAGTCATATCATGTGATGTGGTGAGCAATTTCAAACTTTGCCTTAAAATATGAAAATAAATCAATATAATCTACAAAATATCATAACATACAATTTAGTTTGTCAACTAAACTAATAAACCAATTACCACATGAAATCAATAAATCAACTAAACTAGTACACCAACTATTATTTCCGGTATTTTTGTTGAAGTTTACATCCATCTTCTGATTCCACCTTTCTACTCGAAACCTTCTTTTGAATTTCCAACCTATGCGTATATAATTTTAGTTTATAGTTCAACGAGTTCTTCTAATTTACTAGTTTACACAACACTAGTAATTTATTGATTTTTTCGTTTTCCATTCTGATTTACTAGTTTAAGGAATGTTTAATGATGTCTAAGTATGAGATAATAGTTGGTGGAGTATTGGTTTAATGATTTACATGTGATAATCAATTTATTTTTTAGTTGAGGAGCTAGATTGTTATAAAATATTAGAAATGTCATTTTTTTTATTATACTTTAGTGGGTAAATTGATGTATTTTCATATTTTAATGATTAAATAATTAAAAATTGTCAAATATGAAAATTGACCGAGGGACTAAATAGTTGAATTAGGTGATTGTTAAGATATTTTTTAGTAGATTTTAATAGTTTATGGACTAATCATATGAGATAGTTGTAAAATGGTTATTAGTGCCACCATTATTAATAATAATTCTCCTTTTTCTATTTTTTTTAAAATAAATTTTGAAGATAAATTAAAAAAAAAAAAATCAAACAAACTAACAACGGTT
>JBBPBQ010000004.1:49513632-49529740 GCA_037974755.1 Cicer yamashitae
CAAAAAAAAAAAAAAGTAGTCATAAATTATACTTTGGATTTTTTAAGAAAATATCAAAGGCTGATATAAAGAAAATGTAAGTTATGTTTTTATCAGATATACTATTTTTTGAAAAATTATACTAACTTACCAGAAATTTGTAAATGTAACCTTTAAAAAAAAGTATAACAAATCATTTTTTATTTTATTCATGTGATGAACTTGATGATTTTTTGATTCATTTTGACTTAAAATTAAACTATTTATTAGTTATCCGAAATACATAACTTTCAACTAGATATATTATTAAATTGAACTTTTTTTTTAAATTTAAACTCAAAATCTTACGATCACTATAAGAAAACACTCATTTTGTTGCCAACTTAAAAAATATTTTGTGGCCGAAAAAAACCTCACATATTATTGACCGAGAAAGCCCTCACAAATACTAAAATTCAAATTGATTGTTATTTGTGGTTGAAAAAACTCTCACAATAGACTAAAATTTGAGCAGGATTTTGTGGCGGCCTAAGTTCTCACAAAATCAACGTTCCAGCACTGTGAGGGCTTAGGCCGCCACAAAATCCTGCTAAAATTTTAGTGCATTGTGAGAGTTTTTTCAGCAACAAAATCACACTTTTATGAGGGTAAAGGCCGTCACAAAGGAAACCTTTTATGACTGCCTAGGCCGCCACAATGGCAGTCGTTTTTGAGTGCCTAGGCCGCCACAAAGGCCTAGTGTTCTCCTATAAATATCCCTCCTCCTCTCATTTTTCATTTCTACCTTCTCTCTAAATTTTCTCTCCACATTCTCTCTACAAATATTTTTTTCTCCAACTTTTCTCTCTACCTTCTCTCTTGAATTTCGGTAAGTTTTTATTCTATATTTTGTTTTTTTTAATGTTATTTTTTATTTGAAGTTATTTATTTAATGAATATTATTTAATTTTTATTTTGATAGTGGTGATATTGTGTTTATTGCGAAGAGTTGTTAGTTGTTTGTAAGCTTTAAGTCAGACACTACCCAACATGAAGTTAGTATGTAATGCATTTTAAATATAGATTAATAATTTATATAATTATTATTAGAAAAACTTATATGGTTATAAAATATTTTTAGACTTAATATTTTATTTTAGAATGTATAATATATTATTTTTAAAATTTGGTATAATATTATTTTTAAACTTTAATATTAGTAAGATTTGTTACAAAAAAAAGTACTAGTAAAATATTTAAATTGTAAAATTTATACTAAAATTAAAATGTATTTATTTGTTAAACTAAAATTTATGTACTTTTACCGTCTCTATTTTTAAATGACAAAAATAGAGACGGTAAAAATACATAAATTTATGTACAATTTAAATATATTACCGTCTCTATTATGATTTATTATATTGTTTGTAAATACTTCCTTAATTGACATATAAAGTATGGCATAATTTATTATTTAGTAATTTTTTGATGTTAATAACAAAATAATGCTTTTGAAAAATAAAACAATTTATATATAAAACATTGATCTTATTAATGATCGTGTAAAATTTATTTAATTTTCAGAATCAACATATATATATATATATATATATATATATATATATATATATATATATATATATATACTCCGTAGTTGGATGTATATGATAGGAATTTTCCTGGAAGGAATGGTCTTAAACAACGTTTTGCTAACAAGGTTGAAGAGTTTCTCAATTTTGCGAAAGTGCAGAAAACTGTCGAAGATGAAGGGGATGAAATGTCCATGTTGTTTATGTCGAAGACTAGTGATGGTGTATTTGAAAATGAAATTCAATTTCAAACCATGTTGTCTCCAACATCAATTAATAATACTTTTGAATGACTTTTGCCGTCGGGTAATATTTCATCAAATAATGATGGAGGGAGTGGAGCTAATGATCATAGGAATTATTATGATGATTGATGTATTCGAATAATATTTTCTATTTTTATTTTTGGTTTGTATGAATATATTATACATTATTATTTAATTATGGTGTGTTTAATTTTTTGTTTGTATAACATAATTTATTAATTTTAGAATGTTTTATTTTGTTTCGTAGTAGTAATTTAATTAATATTAAGATTATATTTTTATATATAATATTTATTTTAAATTTAATTTAATTTTAATTTTTTAATTTTTAAATTATATTAATATTAATTTATATATATATATATAATATCATTTTTTTAATATTAATTTCGAATTTTATAAAATTATTTTTTTAATAAAGTCAGACATTTGTGGTGGCCTAAGCCCTCACAAATGGGATAGTTTGTGGCGGCCTAAACCCTCACAAACTATTTTTTTTATCGTTTCATCAGCTTTATCATTTGTGGCGGCTAAGCCCTCACAAATGGTAAACTAAAAACTAGTTTTTGTGGTTGTTTTGGCTGCCATAGACCGTTGTGACTGGTTTATTTGTGGCTGCCTAAGGCTAATTTCCTCCCTTTGAGGGGTTTTAGCTGCCACAAAAGCTTGATTTTCTTGTAGTGGATTGTGTGTATACGAGTTTATGATAATGTTTAGTATTTCGTATATGATAGAAAGAAAAAGAAAAAAAAACCTACTCCCTTGCTTCTTATATAAGAAAATGTGACATATTTTAAGATATATTAATTGCATATTTTACTTTTTTTTACTCCTATTTAATGTTAAATAAAAATGGATATATTCCATATAAGTGGATCACATATTTTTATAAATAATTTAATATAAGATTATATTTGAAATAAACTATAAATATTATAACATTTAAACATTATATTGGTGGTTTTTGTTTTTTATATATATATATATATTACCAGAGGGAATAATTCACTGGTTTAATAATAAAAATTGTGAATCTAAATCAATAGTTTGATTTATTATTTTTAAATAAGGTCGAATTTCTATATTAATATTGTCATGTCTATTACTATACTTATTAAATTAATTTTTTTTACCAATATCATTAATTTCATTTTAATTGTCTCATTTATAATAGAGTAAAAATTTAAATTGATTTATGATATTTGGAACGTGGGTCATTTTAGTATCAAAAAAAAAAAAATTCAAATTAGTTACTAAAATTATTTTTTGTTGAAATTATAGAAAAAAATTTTTTTATTGAAATTATTCAAGTGATATTAAGTAATTTAAAATAAAATTTCACATTATGATATAAGTTTTTTTATATATCATTTAAATTATTGTCACATCATCAACATTAAAATTCAAATTAAAAATGAGATCAAAATCACAAATTCACTAAAATGGAGTATCAAAATTAAATTAGTGGGATATGCATGGTGCCAATGACGTGTGTCAATGAATTAAGTAACCTTCTTTTATTTCTTAATCTTATAGCTATTGTACACAATTTTCTCCCACCTAAATCTTCATATAATATCACATTTCAGTAGACATTCACCTCTTTAAATATGTATCACAACTAATCAAATTTTCCACATTCAAACACAACCATACATACAAGAAAACCATCTGCTTCAAGATAACATTTTGCCGCACAAGACTTTAAATGTTACTCGCTATTATCAAAATTACTTCATTAATTTCATATAAGTCCTCAATGCATATGCTTCAAAAACATGCATATGCCGCCTAAGAATTTAAGTAATACGCATTATTATCAAAATCACTTTATTAATTTCACATAATTCATCGGTGCATATACCTTGAAAACATGTTTTTGTTGCCTAAGATTTTAAATGTTACTAATTATTACAAAAATCATTCCATCAATTTCACATAAGTCATCGATGTATATGCCTCCAAAACATGCATATATCTCCCAAGACCTTTAATGCTACTCACTATTACAAAACCATTTCATCAATTCCACATAAGTCATCAATGCATATGTCTCGAAAACATGCATATGTCACTTAAGACTTTAAATGTTACTCACTATTACCAAAACAATTTCATCAATTCACATAAGCCATCAATGTATATGTCTAATCAAGGTTTAAATATGTATTTGGTCCCTGCAAATATACTACTTTTTTATTTTACTCCATATAAGTTTTTTTATTTAGATTTAGTCCCTGTAAAATCAGAAACGATCGGCTTTGGTTCCTAACGTCAAATCAACATTAAAAGAAAGACAAGTTTTTCAAAAATCCCTAAACCACTCTTTTAATTTCTATTCATATTTTCTTTATAAAATAACACTAAATATTAAATGGTAAATAAATAAATTTCTTAATTAATAATATAAAACATTTTTATTTTTAATATATCATGAAAGATGATGTGCTGGTGTGCATTTATAGGGTCACATGTCTTTTTTTGTAACGTTGATTTGACGTTTTGGATCAAAACTGATTGTTTCTAATTTTACAGGGACTAACTCCAAACAAAAAAACTTACAGGGACTAAAATAAAAAAGTGATATATTCGCAGGGACCAAAACCTCTAAACAATATGCATATGTCACCCAAGACTTTTAATGATATCCACTATTACCAAAATCACATTATCAATTCCACACAAATTATCAACGCATATGGTTAAAAATTATGCATCTCTTGTTCAAGACTTCAAATGTTATTCACTATCACCAAAAACATTTCATAAATTTCACATAAGTCATCAATGCATATGCCTCGAAAACATACATCTGCCACCCAAGAATTTTAATGTTACTCACTATTACCAAAACCGCTTCATCAATTCCACATAAATCATCAATGCATATACCTCAAAAACATGCATCTGTATCCCACGACTTTAAATGCTACTCACAGTTACCAAAATAACTTCATCAATTTTACATAAGCCATCAATGTATTTACCTCAAAAACATGCATCTATCATTTAAGACTTTTAATGTTACTCACTATTACCAAAGTCACTTCATCAATTCCACATAAAACATTAATACATATGCCTAAAAAATATACATCTCTCATCCAAGACTTTAAATGCTACTCACGATTATCAAAACCAATTCATCAATTCCACGTAAACCATCAACGCACATGCCTCGAAAACATGCATCTTGTTAGAGTTAGCCCGAAAGGCCAACAATATTTTTTAGTTATTATTTGTATCATGACACTTACTATTATTTATATAATAATGAGGTATTTTAATTTATTATTTGAATTTATTTAAAGCATAATAATGTCCTTAGAATAGTTAGTATGTTTATTGGAACATTAAGTGTGACTTAATCGTGAGACCCCATTGAGCATAAAGACATTATTCTTAAATGAGACAATAGTAATGCATAGAGACTATTATGCGAGTAAATGGTTGATCACCTCTCACATGTCATGGGTATAAGATATTAAGTCTTCACATGCGTATAAATATTAGAAGTAATATTTGTACTAGATTGATCCGCTATGATAACGTTACATAATAGTTATGCAAATGTCATTAACGATTCTCATGGAACCACAGTGAGTAGTCCTTCGATTTGAAGTCACTACGATCCCCACTTGAAGAGTTGTATACTTTTAAACTATCAAACATTATCTGTAACATGATAATCATAATGGTGGTTATTGGGTCTAGACTAAACCATGTAGAGGGATGTGAGGGATGTAGATATGATTCATCCCTCCGGCATAATATGAGTTATGTCTTGGGCCTCTCGATAGAGTAATATGTGAAATGTGTGTGGCCACGCAAAAATGGACCAATATAAGATATTGAGTACATTAGTGATTGATTGCACGTATACTCGAGAATCGAGGAACAAATTATTGGACCTAACAAGGATGACACTTTTTATACCTTGTCTATAGGGTCACACTAGGGCTGCACAAGGCTGCGCGACCCGCCTGCCACCGCCCGACCCGCTTCGGGTGAAAAGGAAACGGGCGGGTTGGATCGGCCCAATCGAATTTGCGGGTAACATTTTAGGGTTTGAGGGGGTTGACGCGGGCGGGTTCGGGTTCAGGATTTCAAACCGTCGATATCCGACCCGCCCGTATAGAAATATATATTATTATTATTAGTAGTAATTAATCTTTTATCTATTTGGCTAGGTCAGTTACCACTTCAAGCCTAACCCTAATTCCATTGTCATTTTTCTAAACCCTAGCCAACACTTCACTTTCAATAGCCGCCCTCACTTTCACAGCCCTCGTCTCATCAGTCTCTCTCACTTCCACTTCAGTCGTTCACACTTCCTTCTCTCTCCCACACTCAGAATCTCCGTTATCATCTTCAACATTTCACTCGCCGGAATCTCTCTCGCTCAACCCTAAAAGGAGCAACGGTTAGCGGCGTGAAACGAAGGATACTCGTTCAGGTTTTTATCACTTATCTTTCTTTTTAATCTATAAAATCGCATTTTAAACTATATGAATCTTGTTTTAGTTATTGTGTTAATAAAGTTTAGTTTTTTTTTTTTTTGCATGTCATTTTTTTGGTAGGGTTTGACTAACAATGTTTTTGCTTTTATTTTATATGCTTATTTGTTTTAGATTGTTGTCAAAATACTCAAAAGTAGACTTATGCATTTTCCGGATTTTAGAGGTGATACACAATCATAATACATTTATTGTATTTTTTTTATTTTCTGATTTTAATTTATTGACTAACTTTTTTTAATTTCATTATGTTTGTTTAATGTTTTGCATGGATTTGTCTCTGTGTTTTCCATATATTTGTGTGTTTTTCACATATTTGAGAGGTAAAATTAAATCTTAATATATTCATTGTTGTTATTTTTTAGATTTACCAATTTTAATTGGAATGACTAACTTCTTTCTTTTTTTATTTCATGTTTTTGTGTGCTTTTTATATGTTAATTAGTGTGATTGTTTTGTAAATTTACTGTCTTATAAGCCTTGTTAAAAGAAAACAAATGGACTATTTATATATTTGTATTACATTGAATTTGAAAGAGAATAGTAAAATAGCTATATTACATTTACGTTTGTTGAATAGTTATTTGGTACTCTAATTAGTGATTACTAATTAATTTCTGTTCAATTTTTTAGATTGGCCAGCAAAGATGACAAGGGTGGACATTGATATTATTTGTATTGATTTTTTATAAGGACATTGGACATTTAGTTTAAGATCTTTATATTTTATAAATATGAATGTACAATGTATATTAAGTTTACATTTTAAGGGTTAGAATTATAAATATGTTTGCATTTCAATTATAAATTGGTGGAGTATATATCAATGTTGAGATTTATAAACATGCTTAAAAATTGGTTAGGTATATATCAATGTTGCTTTAATGGTTATTTTTATCTATAACATCTAAAAATTAGAGCTCATTATAAAAAGAAATTGAGAAAAAATTGGTCAATTTTAAACAAAAAATTAGAATAGTTAAATAAATAGAAATTTTGGGAAAAAATAAAGACAGATAAAATGACTTTTTAATTAAAAAATGACCAGAAAATGGATGGACAAAAAAGTATATTGGCCAAAAATATCTTATTGGGCATAAAACCAATATATATAATATTGGGCCAAAAAATATCATATTGGGCCAAAAAACAAATATGTCAAAAAAAAGTAAACCCGCATGAACCCACCCGTCAAACCCGTTAACCGTTTACCCGTTACCCATATAACCCGAATTCTTTATTGGGCGGAAATGAGTAAGTAGAGTCCAACCGCGGTTTTGGGTCGGTTCGAGTTTTTGGGCCCGAACCCGCCCTACCCGACCCGTTGTCCACCCCTAGGTCACACGATAGAACATTTAAATTGGAAAGTAAAAATTAAATAAAATAATGATTTAAGTGATTAATGATTTAATTAAATAAAATGAATTAGGTTTCAAGCGTACAAGATCCACTATGACAGTAAGGTTAAAATGAACATTATATATATGATATATTCCGTCTCCTCTTAACTGAATCCTAGAGTCGTTCTTATTGTAGCCGTCAACTAGCACCGACGCATTCTGAGACAACCGTTCACGTGGACTGAGTAGCTAGAGACACTACCATATCGCGTTATTGGTGATTTGTCCTTATCGATGCTTCAAGAGATAAACACATGAATCTCATGTAAAATATTGTGCTAGCATGATTCATGACAATGAGTAATTTTCACTTTTAAGAATAATTTTAAAATTATTTTAAAATATATTTCTTAATTTTTCAACGTATTTACCACCAACATACAACGCGCGTCTCCATGTATTATCTTGCTTGAATTCTTAGTATGCATTAGTGTGTTCAATAGTGTCTATAAGAATTCACAATATATATATATATATATATATATATATATATATATATATATCCTATGAATTTTACTTTTTTCAGTTCACGGTGGCGTTTAACAATTTATTTTTTAGAGTTAATTGGAAAATCTTAAAGGTTTGTTTTTAGACTATATTATCCTATTTCAAATTTTGATTTATATTATGCTGTATGTATCCTATATATGCACATATATTTCATATTGAATCATATTATCATGTATGTATCCTAAAAAGTAGACTATTATTCTATTTTAGACTTTGATTCATATTAATTTCGTTTAACATTTATTGTTTTGATCATGTTGTTTTAACGTGTATAATATCGAATCCAGTGTAAAGTTTATTTGACAGTTTCATGTGATCCAACTATATATTAAACGATGACAATAAAGATATTAAGATACAACTCTTGCATTTTCGAACATGTGAAACGAAATTTAATCCATTCATTATGTGAAGTTATTTAATTATTCATTTTATCTTACATGTTTTTATATTACCTGTCAACACAGGCTGAAAGGCAATTACCCAGAGTTTGCTTTGATGATTGAATTTTTTTAGGAGACTAATAACAATATACCACCTTCTTGAAGTGGTACATTCTAATTGCTAAGTACACAAACCTTTAAGAGATACGTTATATCTTTTTTATTTTTTATAAAAGATACTTTATAAGTAGTGAAATATATATTTATTACTTATGTAATATTTAGATTATAGATCTCTTAATGTCTTGCTCAATACATATCTTTATTACTATATATATATATATATATATATATATATATATATATATATATATATATATATATATATATATATATATATATTTTGTTTCAAGGGTGACATAAAGAAAAAGTTTGAAGATTTTGATTGTTGATGATGATCAAGAAACGAACACCATTTCTAATGTAGTTTATAAAAAATGCTTCAAAACCTAAAATGAATAAAAATTATATGAAAGCCATATTTATATTATCTATTTGTATTTTATTTTACATTTCAACCGAAAACTTATATTATTGATTTTTATATCAATATCAGTTTAACATACAAACATGAATATTGTTGTTAACGAGTTTTTTTTACTTAATTACCCATGCATTGCGTAGGTACAGATCTAGTGACAACTAATATTATAGGATTAGATATTAAAGTGATAGCGAAAGAAAGAACACAAACAAAAACACTAATATTATAGAATGATAGATAGTATGATATGAGGAAAATAAAAATACAAACAAAATGTTTTCATGGTACTTGATTATTTCAAATACTAAACTATATATCAATTATATATTATACCAAAATAAAGAACACATATTATTTAAGTAACATATTTGTCAAGCCATAGTGATCCTCACATGCATTGTGTTTATTCCTTTTGTTTTTGATCGATTGCATTATTATCCGACTTATCTTTATTTGACTGCTTTGCTTTTTCTTTTTCTTTGTTGTCTTCCCATTTGTTCATGATAAATCTAATCCATGTGGTAATCTCCAAACCAAATGCAATGGCACCCAAACATATAAGAATTCCAATGTAACTCCACCTCCATTTACTACCACCATTCAAAATGTTAATTCCTTTGAATATGTTTATGAATATAATAGTTAGTAGTCCATATCCAAGAAAATGATGATACATATTCCAATATTTGCGATAATCATCCGTCTCCTTAGGTTTTAAGCGAAAAGCCAACATCTGAAAAGCAAAATTATAATCTTTTATTGATATTTCATATACACTTCCTTATTAATGTTACATGTGAAAAAATTAGTCAAATATCCATTAGATTGTTAGTCTCTTTTTTAATTCAAACATTTTCTCTTCAACACCATAGAACCAAATCTCAATCCAAGGTTAGAAAAACAGTATTTCTAGCCTATAGAAACATTATTATCCAGAAATGCTACCATTTTTGTTTTAAGACTTACATGTTTCATTTAATAAACATGTCTCACTAATGTGACATTATATGAGCCATTTAATTACCCTATAGTATTATAATTTGAGATGGGCCTTACTCAATCATATAAAACTGGTTTGTAAAGTGAAAACTGTTTTCCCTTATAATTATATTGTCAGACTTTATCTCATTCAATTTGAGACTCTTAACACAACATGTCCACGACAGAGTGGTCTGATAACACTGACCTGATAACAGGTGATCCAACGGATTATGGATAGATTGTGATACCATCTTAAAATTTGGGTTGAGCCTAACTCAATCATACGAAACCGACTTATAAATTGATGGGGACCTCTTTTTATAAACTCAATTATTTTGTATGTCATTTGGATTCTCAAATATGTCTTCTATTCAATAGTTTGATCCTCAAATATGTCTTCTATTTATTGGGTTAGTTTATAAAATTACTAACAAAAACATACTCCGTAATAAAAACTATTAGATGAAGAGAGAAACTTTATAATAATACCTGCACAGTGCTAAAAGTGAAAATGAGAATGCCAAAATCTCGATGAATGTGGAAGATATAGTATCTAGAAGAATGTCCAAGAATCAATCCAATAATCCAACCAGCAGTACCAATGAGAAAACCAGTTAATTGGCAACCAACATGAAGGTGAAACCACAATGGATCCTTTTTAAAAGGAAACACTCTAAAGTATCTTGGGATTATTACTCCAATTGGTAACAATGTTCCCCACCCTATAATATTTAGTACTCCATGTACCTAAATTCAAAACACATAAATCATTAAATCCTATCAAGCATCATGACACTGATATGTTGACATCAGTAATACTTTAAAAAAAATAAATTAATTGAACGTGATCAAGTATTAATATCATGTGTGACTTGAGTTTTTTTCAATAATAACAATCATTGAAAAACATTAGAAGAAAAGAAAAGAAAAAAGACTTGTTACCGATCTAAGGAAACCCCGATACTGTCCGGTGCCGTGACCTTTGCTAGAAGTCAAGTCAACAGTCTCAGTGCTATCAACATTGTGAAGAGTTGTTGGATGGTTCAAAGGTTTTCCATTATTAATTTCATACCCAATTTGCCACACATGATTCAACCTTGTTATGTTATACACATCAGAAGGAAGAACCAATTTAGCATATATAGTATAAAAATTTGACCCTTCATCTTGTATCAACATATTTGACACATTGAAGCCAATATCTCTCGTTGGTACAAGAGCACAACCTCTTTTAGTTTCTTTTGTAACATCATATGTTTTCAACATCAAAGAAGAATCATGGTTTTTAACTCCTATAAGTGCTTTTGTTCCAACCATTTCAGCTCTTTTTCCTGGATTTACACCCCATGCTATCCACCCTTCACTTGACTCTAAATATGCACCAAATAATATTTCAAGTGTTGTGGTTGAGTTAGTACTATTGTAACACTTCCAACCAAATTCAGCTCCTAAAGTGCGTAATATCTTGCATTCTGTTATGTTTTTGTGTTTGATGAGTTTTGTGAATTCATCGCTGCATGGTTGAGCTTTGACATCAATGATTGTAAAGAAGAGAAAGGAAATTATCATTATGGTTGATAAGGTAGAAGATGACATGGTTTTTTTTATCTTCATTTTGTTTTGGTTAGGTAAGGAATATCAATATAATATGTTATATAGATAAAAAAATATAGAAGGGTTAAGTCTATGCTTTGGTGCTTTTGCTATTTCTCTTTTTTCATACTTCTTTGAGAGGGTAGGAATTTTAGAACCTTCACATTAACATTTAGAACTAAAAAAGAACATGTGTTTGTGTTACTCTTCTTTTTCATGAATTACGTGACAATTGTTTAATTAGATTTTTCAATTCCACCCATGACTTATTAACATTTTCTTTCAATAATCTATTGGATCTAAATATAATTTATAAAGCTTCTACGATCTATACATTAATTTAATGGGTTGAATTTTCTTCAAAACACAAATGTGTAAATGACGTTATTCTTTTAACATATGTCTTCATAAAAAAAAACTGTTTTTGTGAGGTTTAGTTAACCTCAAACAAAATGTGTAAACAACGTTACTCTTTTAATATATATATATATATATATATATATATATATATATATATATATTGCAAGAGAATAAATTCATATTTTGGATTTAGCTTATAAAACTTTTACAATCTAGGCGTATATTTGGTGGGTTGAATTTTTCTTCACAAATGTGTAAATAAGGTTACTCTTTTAACATATATTTTCATGGAAAAAAACGGTTTTATAAGATTGAATTAATCTCAAATAAAATGTGTAAATAATATTACTATTTTAATAGAGGATATTAAATAAGAGAAATTTTATAATAAAATGATTAAATCTTGTTGAGATTAAAAAAAAGTAATGTGAATTTTCTGTTAAGTGATCACGTGCTACTTAAATAATTTTATCATAACAATAGTTATGTATAACTATAGTTATGTGGTTAATATTTAGCAGTCACATAAATTCTTCTCGTATATAATATAATAATACTCTTTTAACACATATATAATATAATAATACCAACTTCATCTAAACCTCAAAATCTATTGGTTCGTCTAAAACTCAAATATCTCAACTGATCAATGAACACACAAGGCAGCAACAATTTGAGTGGCACATAATCTAGAAACTAACTTTTGAAGAGAGGTCGTGTATTATGCCGAATCATTGTTGAATTGCTTTTGAAAAGGCTAAATTATAACAAGAGTTTGAAGTATGCTTACGTGAGATTTAGGAAACCCCTTTCACTTTTATCTTTATGCTTTAGAGCCTAATAAGTAATGACAGTTGTTGGTTCTTATTCATATTCCTTACTTTATGAGACAGCCACAAATTATGTTCAATCAACATGAAGCACTCATTTGAGAAAACAAAGTACTAACATTTTTCTTTGCATTGGATTTGAACATCGATTCTTTGCATTGAAGGGAACACCAACATTTTTCTTCAATGTTGGTAAAATAATTGTACAAATAAAATGGATAAATTTGTATGATTTGTAATTGTCTTCGTATAAAATACACATTTAAAAAAAAGCTACGGTACGTTAATGAATATTATGAATTTTTTTATATAATTTAATTAAAAAAGTTAAATAATTTTATTCACAATAAATATTTAAAAATCACAAATTTTATCCGATTATTACAATAAATAAACTCAAATGATATTATATTAATATATAAGAAAATCATTAATTGCACTTGTAGTAAAATAATGTTGAAAAATAGTGTATCTCATAAGTACGATACGAGTATCGATACTAGGTAAATATCTTATATAATACTTCTTCATTTTAAAAGTACTCATGTTTCATAGATAATCACCAACCCTTTTTGTCTTCTTTCATTATTATGGGACTAATTAGCTTGATCTAATAATAATAATTATTATTATTAATATTTTTAATTGTTATATATTATTTTCTCATTATAGCTTACGTATTTGTTTTAATAGTATACAATATCTATGAAGTTTGATTAAAATAAAGCTAATTATTTTAGATTTTATGAAATAAAGTTTTTATTTTTTAAAATGGTAACCCAATTGAATCTTGCTAAACCATATTGTTATTTAAAAAAAAAATCAAAACATATATGAGAAAAAAAAAAGAAAATATATTATTAGTGTAAACTAGTTTTATATTGAACTTTATAATGGTCTAACAATGTAAAAACCAACTCTTACGAGAGTCTGAACACCAAAACCAAAAAGATTAAAAAAAAAAAACTCCTAAA
This sequence comes from Cicer yamashitae, assembly GCA_037974755.1. Lineage (NCBI taxonomy): Eukaryota > Viridiplantae > Streptophyta > Magnoliopsida > Fabales > Fabaceae > Cicer > Cicer yamashitae. The sequence continues at coordinate 49,527,538 of JBBPBQ010000004.1, forward strand.
AAAAAGGTCGAAGACATTGGTGTGATAGATCAAAATGAAAGCTTTTTCTTTTATATTTTAACTTACATTACGAAAGGAATAGATCAAAATGAAAGCTTTTCCTTTTATATTTTAACCTACGTTACGAAAGGAATTTAATATTCTTCATCACTTGATTGACATTGAACTCTTGGTGATAAAACATAATGTTATTTCTCAACTTCTAAATTGACCAAACACAAGATAGCCAAATAAGATTAATTCAAGACCTTGATTAATCTAGAGCAGTGTTGGAAAGCACATTAGGATTTCACTACTTCAAGACCATCCACCCACACTATACCGTACATTATTCCACTACTTCAAGGCCATCTATCCACACTAAACCAAATCTCATACATTCAAAAATAAATATTAGTCGTTTTCTTCTGCACCACACACAGTTACTAAAAAGAGAGAATTTACGTCCAAGAAGCCTTGTTTAATCAGCTTATCCTTTATATACAATCGATTGTGTAAAAAACGTCATGCTATTAAATAAGTCATTTTGTTTTATGTGACTTTGTGCAAAGGCGCATCTGAACCGTTATAATTCTACATCAAAATATTATAAGTCTCTTTCACACCATAAATATTACTCTGACCTGTTTAGTTTAGTTTGGAATCTATAAATAAATTATTATAAAATTTGAATAAAACCAAATTAATTATTGCGTAGTTCTCGTGAGACCTCCTTGAGTGTATGCTCTACACAACCAAAAAACAACTTCAGTGCATTTGTATATAAGTTCAATTAATTTGTTTTGATCGAATTATTTAATGTATGTTTAGAATAATTATGAAATTGGCATAACTACATTGATATACTGCGATTTTGTCAAACTCCTCGACAAATTAGATGAATAAAAGAATTTTTTTACTTTAGTAGATGCCTAGTAGCTGAATGATAAATTAAACTATCGTGACTCATATCATATTATAGGATGAAATTATTGAAATTATGTTCATCCAACTCATATCTCATAGGATATTGACTTTTAACATTATTGTTAGTTGTGATGTTTAGAATTATGGTTGAGATCGATAAGAGAGAAATAATTAAAAAGAAATATAAAATTTAAAATGATATTTGTGAAGAATTAATATGATATGATTAAAATATGATGCATTTTTATATGGGATTCTTAATGTAACTAATCTAACAAAACTCCACATAACCATAACTAACTTATAATTACATTAAACTATATATAATTGAATCTCTTGAGTATTATGTAATAGTAAGTACCTTTGTCGCTGATGTTTGAGTCTCAAGACTTCGGTCTTGTTTAGATAAACAATTACAGCATAAGCACTTATAACATAAATATTTATATATAAACTATTTTTAAACACAAAGTAAAATAAAAGTTAAACTATATATTAGTTTCATAAATTATCATAAATAATTATAAAAATTAAATAAAAATAATTTATAAACATATCATAAATTATTTTTATAAATTCACAAGTTATATATATATATATATATATATATATATCCTTAAAAAAGAGAATGTGCTATATGAATTTGTATGGGCCTAGGCCCAAACTTGCATGTAACATGGCCCAGCAGCCCTAACAGGCAACAGCTAGGGCACACAACAAGGGGGACAGGGATAGAATAGAATCATCCCAAAATTTCATTCGTACGCACATTCATAGCGACAATTACAACCCTATATTCAAATAATTCAACTATTATTATAGTTCATCTTTTCAATTTGATTTCTGAGATTGAGAGAAAACGTGGTGTGTGTGTGGATTGATTCATCAAATTGAGATTTTGATCAGAGACTCAATAATCGATGGATTTGGAGGTTGTTGGTCGGCACGCGATGCTGTTCGACGACGACGGCATGGCGGCGTTCGTGAACTCACCTGAAGCTCTTGTCGATTGGAATTCTCTCTCAATTGATCGCTACGATGTTCGCCACCTCCTCCCCGGTCCTATTCCTCCTCGCCTCAAGCGCCGTCCTCTTCATCCTTCTTCTTCTTCTTCTTCCCTCGAAGCTGACCTCGATCATCAACGCTATCTCGATCTTCCTTCATCTCCTTCTCTCGAACAACCACAAGGTAACCTACTAATTCATTCATTATTCTGCTTTTAGTTTTTTATTTCATTTTTCTATTCGGTTTATTCGTCTTTCGATTCTGTTATGGTTTTTTTTTTTTTTTGCGAATT
>JBBPBQ010000004.1:49529892-49542651 GCA_037974755.1 Cicer yamashitae
TTTTTGCGAATTAGACTTCTTTTTTATTTGGAGTTGCTTGTATGTTATCGTATTTATTGTTTTAAGTAGATAGATGTTATGGTTTCGATTTGAGAATAGCTGTGAAGATTGATCGGTGATCTTGCTTTATGTTCATCTCACGAGAGAAATCGGTAGTTAATTAGTCGATCAAGGCCCTGTTTGAATAATCAGCTACATTAAGTGTTTTGTAGCATAACACTTAGTATTCTGGAATGAAATAGAAGCAAAAAAAAAAAATGTAATTGAAAAGTTGATGTATCTAGTTAAAAATTATATTTCATTGTGGAGGGAGTATTATATAAGTGTTTATATTTTAGCTACCATTTTTAACTAGATACGTCGACTTTTCAACTACCATTTTTGTTTATATTTCATTCTAGAGGGAGTATTATATAAGTGCTTATGTATAAGAAATTTCTATATCAAAAAGATAAAATAAAGTTAAACTGTTTTCATAAATGTTATAAGCTGTTTTCATTAGCTATCATGGAGAGCTTGTTTATAGGTCTGTCATAAGCTATTTCCGCAAGCTCTTTCAAACAATCTCGTAAGTGTATATGTCAATAGATAAACTCAAATAAGCCGATCCAAAAAGACTCTAAATGGAAGATAGTCTGATTATTATGGATAGAAGAAGTTATAGGAGAATTTTAGGAATAACTATTAAACAGTTTTGCTGAAATTTTGGTTTTTGGTAGCACATACTTAGTGAATAAGGCTTTAAGGCTTGGTTGTTATGGGCTGTTGCTGCAATAGTAGAATGTTTCCTTATTGGATAAAATGATTGCATGAACATATTCTAGTCTAATGATTAATTGTAGATCTATCCTCTTTATTGTTATACTGAAGAGACTTATTTTTTTAATTTTAAACATGTTATGAAAAGGAATCATGAGTAATTAATTTCCCAATATTTGCTTTTGAAAGAAATGAGCGTGAACAAGTCTTTTCAATTGGTTCTCATTTCTTGGACATATCCATGTATTTGCTTGAGATATGTTATTTAGTTGAGGGCTTGAGGTAACTAGGTGATTAAGCAATGTTGCCTGCTTGCTATGAAGTCTGTTTTTCTGGTGGATGTTATGACAACTTTTTTACAACTTCCACCTAAGAGTATGTTGAGTTTTTTTTGTTTGTACAACCACAATCTCTAAATTTGCAGGATGCAATGTAATATGCTACGGTTCCTGTGTCAGACTACAAGTAAGGATGTTTTCAATTGGCTTCCATTTTCTTTTAGTTTCTTTGGTGTTAGTGCTATTACTGTTTTAGGTGTATGATATTATTGTAGTTGAGAATTATATGTGATTCTGATGAAGATGTCACCTTCCTGTGTTTGTTTAGATAATGATTCAGGTGCAATGAATTCAGTTGGCTATCGTGCTGTTGCATTTTCATATGAAAATTTTAATGTGTCTACTGAGACAAAGGACAATGATACTGAGTCTGGTTTCCGTCCTAATTTTCCAGTACCAGAAAGCTTACTTCATAACCTGGTGAGTAACATATGTCTTAAAGTATACAATGATCATGTGATTTTCGTATGTTTTAATTGACCCTCTCATTGTTTAACCAATGTGACTAAGTGATAATTGCCTAGGGTGCATATTTTATTCTAAGGCTTATGATGTCTAAGTTTCAGATGCTTGGAGCATAGACGAAGTTCTTGTGACTCAAGGTAGCCATTCACAGGCACCTTTTTTTCCTTTTGATGTCATGAAAAGGGGCCGTGCAGGTGGGATTAGGATGGTAGAAATTCGTTGATTCTTTACCTCTTGAGAGAAAATGGGATGAAACATATCTTGATAAAGCTCTGTATCTTGATCTTTATGATTATTCAAGTATATATGAGGTTGTCTTGTGTTTGTTTAGTAAGATCTTTATGTATTCATATATCTGCCTGGCAAAACCCTTTATGCTAATTTAAAATTCACATTTATTGACATAAGCCCTTTTTTGTTTTTCTTTTCCAGCCTCCTAATGAAAAGATACATCAGATTATTTCAAGGACGGCAATGTTTGTCAGCAAACATGGAAGCCAATCAGAAATTATTCTGAGGGTGAAACAAGGAGATAATCCAACATTTGGGTTCCTGATGCCTGATCATCCTCTTCATCCATATTTTAGGTTTCTTGGTGATCATCAAGAACTTCTGAAAGTTGACAAAGATGATGGAGACTCAACTTTGGACAAGAATAGAAGTCAGGGGCTGGATCAAACAGGTGGTGCTTTGTCTTTGCTTGGATCTGTCTATGGATCTGGAGAGGATGAGGATGGTACAACTGAAAGTACTAGCGACCTTGAGAGAAACACACATGCGGGAGCTGTTGATGCTGCTACTACTTGTGCTTCTCCAGGGATAGAACAAGCAGAATCTTCTTCAGATGCAATCAAGAAGGATGGAAGCATTTCTAAAAACTCAATTCCTTTGAAAGAAAAAGTTCCTGTTATAAAGCGGAATCATTCTATTAGTAATGTTAAGACAGCAACTTCAGCTAGGGCAAAAACAGGTGATGCCCCAGATTCGGCATCTAGTGGTGCAAACAAATCACAGAATTTCGTCCCTAGTACTGCTAAGATTGAACTACCTGTCGTTGAACCTCCATCTGACATAAAGAGAGTTATTGAGAGGATAGTTGAGTTCATCGTAAAAAATGGCAGACAATTTGAGGCTGTTCTTGCTGAACAGGATCGTGCTCATGGAAGGTTCCCATTTCTGCTGCCGTCTAACCGATATCATTCTTACTATCTGAAAGTTCTTCAAACTGCTGAAGAAGAGGTGTGTTTCTCATTATCATCAATTTTCATTTTCCCCTTTGCAATTCATCTGTTTGCGTTATTCAAATCATGCCTTGAGAAGTGAGAAATTAGTTGCACTTTACCACCTTGTAGAACTTGATCCAGCTCAGCGATTGAATGCCTCCCAAGTCGCTACCCCTTCCCTCTTATTATGTTGGTTATTCTCATTTTTCATTATTTTATTTTATGTTCATATTCTGTTCTGTGTGTTAATTTGTGTATGACATGCATGCTTGTATAGTTTCATACTTCACACTATATAAATTATTTTGTTTGGCTGCATGGTAGTTAAGTGTGGTACATTATGAATATTCAAATCAGTCAGGGTTATATTTGTTATCTTTGCTTTCTAAGATATGTCTTCTGGCTATATTCAAATTTTTATTCATCAGGAGGCTTTTTGTGCACTTACTGCATCTTATGAATTTTTTGGGAGGCTTTGGTGTGATTAATTTTAAAGTTTGTAAATTTGATTTGAGCTGCTAATGAATAATATTTTCAATTGTGTACAGTCTAAGTTACCAGGCAAGGGCTACCAGAAGCACAATTCAGCGAGTCGTGCAGGGGATACTAACACCGCTGTACACGAAGAAAACGAAAATCTTTCAATTGGATCTATGGGTTCTGACCTACCAAATGACATGGACCGGAAAGAGAAATTCAAAATGATTATTGCCAAGTCAAAGAAGGATGGTCAAGATCCAACACCCAAAAACAGCCAATCTCAAACCACAGTTAGCATGGATGCGGCGGCAACTGCAGCTATTCTTCAGGCGGCTACTAGGGGTATTAAAAATCCCAAGTTAGAATTTTTTACTAAGACGTCAAGTGGAAATGGTGGGACTTTGTCCAGCTCTGGGAGTTTGCATTCATCTCAACTGCAGGGTTTTGTTCAACATCGCAATCTGAATTTGGAAGGTAGTGCTTCTGTGCCTGTTTCCCAGGCAATTGCAGAAACAGTAGCTATTGCAGCAGCAGGTGAGGCAGACTCCTCTGAAGCACATATGACTAAAGAGCAAAAGCTTAAGGCAGAGAGATTGAAACGAGCAAAGATGTTTGCAGCCATGATTAAAAGTGGAGTTGGAGCATTTAAAAGTGAACTGCCAAGAGCTTTATCTGTTGAGCCACCAGGCTCTGGACTTTCAGGTTCAGATGCTGAGGTTGGAAATCTTGCAGGTAAAGAAAGGGAAGGAAGTTCTGTTCCATTTGATGCTGATAACTCAGATAAAAGTCACATGTCTGAGGCAAAGTTTTCTGATGATAATTCAGATAGAAGTCACAAATCTGAGGTGAAACTTGCTATTGATAATAATAATAATAATAATGAAAGGCGATCAAAAAGAAAGTACCGCTCAAGGTCCAGTAAACACGAAGAGGAGGAAGAGGAGGAGGAGGAGGAGGAAGAAGAAGAAGAAAGTAAAGAAGATATAAGGGATCACAAACGATCCAGAAAAAAGCATCGATCGCGTAGATCTTCACACAGAAGTCGGGATAGGGATGCAGGCAGAGAAACGGACAGAAACAGGCGGAAGCACAAGAGAAGAGATTCCTCCTCCAAAGACAAGTATTCATATAGGGAGAGTAAGCATGACAGCTCCTCCGATGATGAGCACCAACACTTGAGGCATCATCGTAAATATGATAGCTCCTCTGATGAAAAGCACCACTCTTCTCGACGACGTGAGCATAGACATTCACAATCACCAGACTGTGAGCATAGACATTCGCGTAAACATTATAGTTCATCTGATGACGAGGAGCATAGGCACCGAAAAAGAAATACAAAGCATAAGAGCAGATCTCATGCAGAAAGAGAGGTAGAGTTGGAGGAGGGGGAGATAGTGAAATCAGACAAGTCACAAGCAAGTGAGCTTGGGAGGGGTAGCAGAGAGGCTTCTGTTGGATTATCTAAGTCTACGAAGGCACCATCTCAATCACCTGAAGTAACTGATGTTTCTGATGAGCTTAGAGCCAAAATTCGAGCCATGTTGATGGCTAATATGTAAAAGCAACATTGGGCTCATAATGGTATTGTTTATCCTCGTTGACATCATATTTCCATTGTTCATAAGGTAGAAATCATTTATGTTAAATTATTGCTAATATTTTCAATAATTTAAGTATACTATCCAATATTTTTTAAATATTTAAAATTCTTATTGTAAAATAGAGTTTAAATAAGCAATCATATAAGGTGAGATTCTAAAAAATGTCATGTGAAATCTCATAAAAGATTTGTCATACAAATAAATCAAAATAGAACTTTATAAAATTTAGCAAACAGACTTTTAGGTAGGCTAATAAAGTTATATCAAACTTTCTAAAAAGGCAATACTAGACCTAATAAAGCAAAGACCGTGACAGTTAACAAATATAACTTGCCTTAAATTTTTTGAACCAAGTTAGACCTATTTAAGTAAAGTTTAGCTCGGCATAGTTTATTTCTATCCTTAGATGTATTTATAAAAAAAAAAATTGTTCAATTTGTGTACTTTGAAAGAGATTAATATATATGTATTGATAGGGTAAAAATATTTTTTTCACATGTATCCAATTAAATTACATCGTGTAACTTAAATCTACTTCAGGGAATGCAAATTAAATTCAGATCAAAATTGCCCTCTTAAATAATTTATGTTGTCTCAATGTACACGATGATGAGGGCCTGGTGGATTTTTCTTTTAGCCCGCTAATGTCTTGTGAAGGAGTATCTGTTTGACCCATACACCGTTGAATGAATCAAATTTCGTTGAGAAAACAAACACCCACGTAAACCACTCATGAAGTCTAATATTCGTTGTCATTTTTAAATCTATCTATGGTGTATGGTGGTGGTGGCATGAAATATTCTTAAATCCAATATTCATTTTTTTTTTATTCTTATGGTGTAATATTCACGGGTTCACCTTAAAAATTTAGTCAACATGAACTTAGGAATGTTTACAAATAAGGAAAAATTAATTTCGAATGAAATCTCCTTTCTTGAAAGAAAACAATTTTATAATTACTTTTTGGTCTAAACAATGCCAAATTTATCTATACTGGTTTAAATGACCAGTGTCATGCACAATTTAAAATTCGCCGGAAAAATTATGGATTAATAAAATATGGTAATTCTCTAGCACATTATTATTTTTTAGATAAATTTAATGAGAATCAAAATTCATAAAATCTTATAATATTGTATTTTACATTACAAAATATTTCATCACATAAGAAACTAAATGTAATTTTTTGTTGGTCAAAATCCATATCGTAAATGTTAGAATCAATAATGAGTGGCATTAATTATTTATATATTTCTATTTTTGTAGTCGGTCATCATGGCTGGATACATGGAAATATATGAATAGTTAATGACACACATATAAACGTTGTCAAAATAGATGCTTTTTGTAAGAAAATTTATTATATTGATAATTTCTTACTTATAGATATAAACTCCCATTTGAAATATATTATACAAATTTAATGTGATAATTATAATAGTAAAAAAAAATGTATTTATATTTATTTAAATAAACTGATTTAATAGGTTTAAAAGACTTATTATATAACATGTAGTATAACTTTTTGACTAAATAGATATTTTTTAAAATTTAACGTTTAAAAGAAAAATTTGATCTAATTTAAATTGACGTAGACTATACCTTAAATCTTTGTCCATCATTTAGTCTAACATATTCACATCCCTAATAATATTCTTTAATTTTTAAATAAATAGCCGTCAAAATACAATTATCAATAAAATACATAATAAATAGTCTAAGCTTTCGGAACATATAAGACCCCATATCCAATGCATAATACGACAAACACGTAGTCACCAATGCACTTATATGACTTGTTTATCTGGGACAACCAATGCCCTAGCACCGTAACAAACACCACTTAAATTTATATGTTTGGTTATCATAATAAGATGAATGTGCATAAGTCAAAACTACTAACATTAAAAAAAATGGCAACTAATAACATGGAAGGCAAATAAATTGTGCTTACATCTGATTTATAATAATGAAAATTTATAGTTTGCTAAAGGCCGGTTACCGGTTTACTTTGTGAAAATCAAAATGCATATTAATCTTATTCTAATGAAAGACTTTTAAAATAAACTTGTGTTATAAACATCGGATAAAATACTATTTAATAAATATAAATTTTCAAATATAATAAAAATAATTTTTTTTAATATTTTCATTGTTTTTTAAAATATAAATGATTCATATCTTTTCATTAATGAATAAAATTAACATAAATTTGAAAAAAATCCGAGATATTTCTTATTCCTTATTTATTTTTGTGACAATGAATACAGAGAGAGAAGCGAGTGCATGAAAATAACGGTAACATTTGCAGTGGGTAGCCTGTATTCTTGGCAGTGTCTGAACAAATAGCATGATTTACTAACTTGAATAAGGGTATTTGAGTCTTTTCGATCTACACCCACTTAACCTAATTATTTTAAATTCAGTTAAACCCTTTTCGCAGCCAGCATCATCTTGTATTCAGTTCCCTCTGTTTCACTTCTCACACGTACGTTCGTTTTTCTTCTTCCTTTTTACTACAACTTGATTACTATTACAACTTCATTTTTATTACTATTATAACTTTTTGATTGCTATTACAACTTCATTTTGATGTTGGATTTTGTTTATCAAATATGATTACCCCTTTAATTTAATTGTGTATTTTTCTTTTTTTTTTTTTTTTTTTAGTATTTTTGTATGTTGTTTAGTTTATATATTGTTGAGATCGACAACATATTATTCGAACTCGTATATGTCTTTAGTTAGTCGATTTAATATTCGGATATGTTTTTTGCTGGTTAATTTAGTTTATAAAATTAGTTACAAGAGATATTGGAGATGTATTTACAATTTTGATATAGTGACAGTGTCTCATACTTGCAGGGAATAAAATAACGATTTACTCGAAAAAGCATATATTATTATCATGTTACTTTCGTGTCCTTTTGCTTTTGAGTATTGAATTCATTGTTTTTTGTGTGCTTCTATGTAATTTATAAAGGACTTTGTAATTCATAGCAAAAATCATGATTTTGTGTTGTGTTTTGCAGTTTCTTGTATTGAACAAAAAACACAATGACTGCTGCTTCGTTATTCTCATGCTCTATGCATATGGGAGTTTCTAATCCAAAGATGGCTTCAAAAACCTCTGCATTTTGTTTATTAAACCATCCGCGGATTCATTTGAAGTCATTTTCACCGTTTGAAGTTTTGGAAAAATCGAAACTTTCGAGCAAAGGCAGCGAGATTCTGTGCCGGGCGGGTGCACTTCAAGTTGAAAGTGCACCTTCCTTTTCTGTTGGGCAAAAGTTTCAATTTGATGATGTGATTGAAGCTCAACAATTTGATAGAGAAACTCTTAGTGCTATATTTGAAGTTGCAAGGAGTATGGAGAATATTCGGAACAACTCGTCCGGGAGCCAAATGCTAAAGGGTTACCTCATGGCTACATTGTTTTATGAACCTTCCACTAGAACTAGGCTTTCATTTGAATCTGCCATGAAAAGATTAGGTGGTGATGTTCTCACAACTGAAAATGCTAGAGAGTTTTCGTCCGTGGCTAAAGGAGAGACGCTCGAAGGTGCGTGCGTGTAGTTTTTTTATTTGGCAAAATCAAAGTTCATTAGTATAGTTTCATTTCAATTTTTTTCTGTAAGAAATTGATGAATTTTCATGTTAATTTGTCTGTTGCAGATACTATAAGAACGGTTGAAGGTTACTCTGATGTAATTGTGATGCGGCACTTTGAAAGTGGTGCAGCCAAAAAAGCTGCAGCAACTGCTACCATTCCAGTAATCAATGCTGGCGATGGCCCGGGACAGCATCCCACTCAGGTATGAACGAATTCGCCGTGATACATTTTAGTGCTGCAAAATTGAATGTTTCGCAACGCAAGTCAATCAGAATGAACATAGGATGATACATTTTTCACAACTAATAATGTGTCTATTACCTTAAGATATGTGGATAGAGAACTTTAAGACTGCAGAACTTGCATTGCACCACTCCATCTTCATTTGTGACATTGTACAGAAACTTTATGGCAGAACCCCTTATTCTGCTGATGCAATTATAAGGGTATTTGAAACAGAAAAATCAGCTATTTCATATAAAATTTCTGAGGACATACTAGTCTCTTAGCTAAAAGTACCTTGAAATATACTCTATTTTTTGGCGCATACCTTTGTTTACACTTTATTTGTTAATGCCGACCCAATCGATGTCATGTGTTTATCATGTTTGTTGTCATGTATACCACTTAAAACTCTGCTTATGCTGTGTATGTAGCGAGTCCTACGCTTGGAAAAAAGAGTATAATTGTTTTAGGAAGTCAACTGTTGACGTAAAACTTTGTCCAATCTAAACATGATATGCACCAATTTAGAGGTAAATGATGTATTTTGGACCTAGTACATTACAGGATCTTATGAAGCCAATTGTTCATTCTTATAGTCCTCACCTACTGGAGAAAAATTTTGGTTGTTGTTTGTTTATAGTAAATGGATTGTACTATTGTGTTCAAACTCTTGCTTTTTCGAACTGCTCAGGCGCTGTTAGACGTTTATACCATTGAAAGAGAGATAGGAAAGCTGGATGGAATTAAAGTTGGGCTTGTCGGAGACCTTGCTAATGGGAGGACAGTACGCTCACTTGCATACTTACTTGCCAAGTATCGGGATGTGAAATTATATTTTGTCTCTCCTAATGTGGTCAAAATGAAGGTAATTGTTGCTAATACTTAGTCATGATTTCATGAACATGATATAAGATGTTTAAGAATATTGCCAATCGCAGATTATGGAAAATATTGGTTTGTTCAAATTCCGCTACACAATAGTGTGCTATAGCACCGCTATTTGACAATGTTTTGTACTAAATAGCGTATCACAGAACAATAGCGATTTGTTCAAATTCTGCTACGCTATATCACTATAGTGTCGCTATTTAACAACAATATGTTAGGAACATTACATGACATGATGAGTTATGGATTTTTATATTATAGGACGACATAAAAGAGTATCTGACATCAAAAGGAGTGGAGTGGGAAGAAAGTTCTGATTTAATGGAAGTGGCTTCTAAATGTGACGTGGTTTATCAAACTCGCATTCAGAAGGAAAGATTTGAAGGGAAAATAAACCTTTATGAAGAGGCAAGAGGCAAGTATATTGTGAATCAAGATGTTCTAAAGGTGATGCAAAATCATGCTGTTGTAATGCACCCTCTTCCAAGACTCGACGAAGTAAGCACATACGACCATCTCATGTGATATATACACTTTCATCGTCATTTTTTATGAATAGAAATCGAAATCAGTATTCCAAAGTTTACAACACTCACACACAGTACACACTTGCACTACTAGACCTGATATTTTCATAGTTATTATGAACATAAGCATTAAGATTAAATATAAACTAAATCAGTCCGTTTAACTTGATGCAGATCGAAGTCGATGTTGATAGTGATCCAAGGGCTGCTTACTTTAGGCAGGCAAAGAATGGTTTATATATAAGGATGGCTCTATTAAAGGTTTTGCTTCTTGGTTGGTAAAAGATGCGTTCATTTTCCAAGTGACCAAGATGATCTAATCCTAAATTGTTTGAGTTGTTATCTTAGTTTACTTGTCTTTGTCGCCTATGTTGACATCAGAGTCTCACATATAGTGAGAAAGAGAGGAAGAAAATAAGTTTTTGACATTGGTTATAATTTTTGATATGCAAGTTTTTTTCTTTTACCAAAGTGCATGACCAAAGTACATAAATTGGCTCATTTTATTTATTACATTATTAACCTGTGATGTACCAAAAATTTGTGCATTTCAAGATTTATGACACTTAACCATGTTAACGTATGGGTTGTTTAGCAATGATCATCACAATATTCCATGAAATTGAATATAACAAATTACAATATACTATTTTTCAAAGAACCAGTGGTGTTAGTTCTACTGTGAACTACACTTTCACAGATAGAGGAACTTACTTCTTACACCTCTTTGTATGCTCCAATGTTGTATTAAGAAATATGAGTAAAATATATTTTTATAATAATCATTAAGAGTTAATATATTTTTAGTTCTTACAAAATATTCTCTTACTAAGTTTGATCCTTATAAATATTATATTGATGTTTGTTTTCTAAATATTCTCTTACTAAGTTTAATCCTTATAAATATTATATTGATGTTTGTTTTCTAATTTGGGGATTTCAAATGATTTTTTTCCCTCTAAAATCACTAAACTAAGGACCAAATATGATGAAATTTTTTGTCAATATTAAATTTTTTGAAGGAGTAAGAACTAAACTTGATGTGTATATTTTATATCGACTAAATACATATATTTAACCCAAATATTATTATTGTCACTTTGGATCATAACGGAAAAAGAATTACTTTTAACTTTGTTTCTAAAAAATTACAGATCTGAGAAAAAGAATTGTTTTTCGAAATATATAATTCTCAAGTATACGTGTAGGGGTGAACATGGGCGCGGATCGACCCGTCAATCCGATCACTCAACTTAACCCAATCCGATTTTTACCTGTACCCGATCACTTTTGGGTCCGACCCAACCCAATCCGTCGAAACCCGCTTATATTTGAAAAAAAATTGTTTGGCTAGCTCAATAGGGTTTTATTACTCTTCTTCTTATTTAGATTTTCAACTGCCTTCATCCACTTTCTGCCTATACCTTTTTTATATGAATGTTGATGCAAGGTGTTCCTGCGTCTAGGCTAAACACTAAACTCATTTAATTTGTTTTGACATTGTAATCTCGTATACGCCTACTCATAAAATTCATATTTAATTTTTGAATTGTCTCTTTCAAATGAGCAATTTAATTTGAGTTAAATACTATTTATTTAAATGTTATATTTTGCTATAGTTTTACATAATAAAGGAATGAACAGAAAGCTTATGCTTATAATGAATTTAGTTTAAATTTTTTACATTTGTTATATACAAATTTTTTTAGTTAAATACTATTCATTTGAGTTAAATACTATTTATGAGCAAAATTGATACTTATGCAAAAGCTTACGATGAATTTAGTTTAAATTTTTTATATTTAAATCTATTAAACACTTTTTTTTTAGTATTTTATTTGAAAATAGTAACTATAAACAAATGAATGGTACTTAGTAAACTAAAATGGTTGGTGGATTATGTGTAAGCAGTGGCTAATAGTTGTTGGGACATAGGTTGGTCACGGCCACCCCAAAATTTTCTCTAATTTTTTAAAAATACTTCTTATTTTATTTTATTTATAATACTATCATTTCTTAAATAAAAATTAATATAAATTAAATCAGGATTAAATCAGAATTTTATGTTGTTTTAATGTTGGGTTCTATAATTGGTGTATTTTATGAGTTGAATTGCGGTTGTTGAGTTATGTTGTCGAGATGTATGTTTCAGTATAATATGTGAAGATAATATACTATATGTGCATTTTTTCTTGTTACATGAATTAATCTAACCAAATGACATGAAGATTGGTATGTGTAGATCTCATAGGATTGATATGTGTATATAGACTAAAATTTATTTTATCAATTTTTTAATTATTAAAATTGTACTTTTTTATTAGGCCCAATTTTTAAGATTAGAACAAGGCCCAATTATTTATGTATGACCCGCCGACCCAACCCAACCCGTTCTTGATCGGGTCGGGTCGGTTCGGGTTAAATAAAAAAACGGGTTTAAAACTTAACCCAACCCATAGATAATCGATCGGGTCGGGTCTTGGATTTTGTCAAAACCCGCCCAACCCAACCCACGTACACCCCTATATACGTGGGAGGTTGGAAAAAAAGCTCCCAAGAAAAACAAAATTAAAGTCTAAATGTTTTCAATCAAGTTCAAAATAAGAGGTCCAATAATCTTGAACATCTTTTTTTTTT
>JBBPBQ010000004.1:49542837-49553801 GCA_037974755.1 Cicer yamashitae
TTTTTTTTTTTTTTTTTTTTTTGAGAGTTTCTTTTTCCACTTTTTTTTTACCCTCCAAACATACATTTCTAAACAAAAACAGTATTTTTTTTTCCTCGTGAAAGTATACTTCCGGGATATAGATGTAGTTTTTATAGAAAAAAAGTAGCTCTTTTTATTTAAAATTTTCAAACTCAGCTGACAAATAATCTAATCCCCTATTTCATTTATAGTGTGCATTGAAGACACTTTGTTTGAAATCAGAATGCACTCTCACAATGATCAAAACCACCATTGAGCATATTTTCAAGAAAACTCAACACTTCTAATAAATTTACAAGAAAATTAACACTAGTAATATCAAATCAATTCATTAAAAAATACAATTCAAACATGGTGTTTTAGAAGCAGAAAATTGTAGAGTTGGTGCACCGTGACAACTCGGAAAATAAGGTAAAAATGTTCTGTAACCAATGCAAAATGTTCTATAAGGATTCTGTAACATTTTAAAAGTAAGGTGAAAAATACATGGAAAGTGAAAACAACAACCCTTATAAAATATAAAAAGAAATAATTTCAAGTTAGAAGTATAAGTTAATGAAAGTTTAACTACACAAACTAATAAGTAGGGAAGTTAGGATCCACATTTTGAGCCCAAGACTCTAAGCCTCCAACAATGTCCTTAGCAGAAGTAAAACCCATTTTCTGAAGGTATTGAACAGCCCTTTGAGAATCATTTCCTCTTCTGCATACTACATACAATTTTGCAATTGAACCATTGACCAAACCTTTTTCCTCTTCATCATCTTTCTTCAAAATTGATGATATTTCAGGCAACCTAGACTCTAAAGTTGAGAGTGGAATGTTTAAGGAATTTGGAAGAGACACAATCTTGAAATGATGAGCTGGTCTAACATCAACCAACACATGTGGTTCTTTGTTGACAACTATTTCTTTGTACTCATTGCTGCTTATTCTTGATTCATTAGGAAGTAGATTTAACTTTGTAGGAGGCTGCATATGCATGGAATTGGCAATGCATTAGCCATTAATAATGATATGAAAAATATTATTACTACTTCTCAATATTAGTAAGTTTTAAGATCAAGTACAAGAATTAAATTTCATTAGCAATAGTTAGATAATACACTTGGGTAATAGAAAACAAGTAAAACAACAAAAATAAAACTTCATTTATCGATGAGTTCGATTGGCACCCTGAGTTGGCTAGCAGATTTTAACTTCCACTACCTCTGTCCTTAAATATAAGTTCTTGTTAAGAAATTTCCTTGTCCTTTTTTATACGACCATATTTTAATTTCCAATTGTATTAATCATTTTTTTACTAATACACCTCTAACTAATTTACATATTTTTCTTGTACCTTTTTTTTTACATTAAATACTTCTCTCTCTTGAAGCTTAAATTTGTAAAAACAATTCTGTTGTTAACGAATTCAATCAAATATTACTATCAACTTTCTTAATTGTCGTGATTTAGTCAACAGAGTCCTATATTTAGGGATAGATGCAGTAATATTTTGCTGAAGTAATTTTGCTTGGGTCAACCTGATGTCGACCCTAATAAGAAGGGTTTGTTGGGGCCAATTAGAAAAGTATACATTGTTCTAAGAAGCTCCAAACATGTTAGAAGTTAGAGCCATTTTTTAGAAGGGTTTGTTTGGGCCAATTAGTCTTTCAAGAACTTTATCTCCAACAAAGTCATCCAATATAGTAAATGCAAAAGCAAAACAACAAAATGTAAAACAATCTCATCTGAATACAGGGAAGAGTAAAAGAAATCAAATTCGGAGAAATCATACCACACACAAGGGAGTCTGAGTGAACTTCTCATAATCAAATTCTCGAAAGTACTGCTGATTAAATGTTGCATTTTCTCCACAAGCTTCACATTGCAAAGACCTTCCTCTGATTTTAACCTGTGCAGAAAAAAATATAATCATTAACTAACATATAAGATCTTGTTATAGAAATCGGATATTAATCCGTAATCTTAATATTTCTTTCTCATAGTACATCCTCCAAAAACAATTAACCACTACTATCATTGGAATTCTATATCTTAATTCCATCTTGTTGGGGGCAATGCATAAAATAATGACTATACATACAATAAGCAAGGTTGTAAAGTTATTAACATACGACACGAATCCGTGCAGCCAATGCATCAAAGAGAAGCATCCTTCCGGAGAGTGGTTCGCCAACAGAAGCTGCAATCTTAATTGCCTCGAGAGCTTGGAGACAGCCAATTATACCAGGAACTGAAATGAACAGACCAAATGTCAGAAAGTCATAACAAATTGTAATAGCAAAGGGGAAAAAGGTCCGAATGAGAATCAATGCAAGTTTTCTTTTAATAGAAAAATGTTAATATGCTCTTCTTCATGAGGGTTTGAATCTCGGTCCTTTAACTCCTAAACTCAACTCAAACAAGTTGAGCTACCCAACCCAGAAACAATGCAAGTTAAATGATAAATATTTAAAATGATAGACATGGATGGTATAACGCCCTGCATCTAATCAGAGCTTGGCTAAATGAGTTACCAAAATAAAGAACCTTAACATTACACACCAATTGTCTTTTCAATATTCAGTCCTACTAAAGAGTTCAATCTCAAATAAACAATTTGAAAATGCAATATGCCTTATGTTGCAATCACTTGTCATTCTTACTCCAACCTTTTGTCCCTTTAGTTCTCCATTCTAAATTTTCTTTAACATGGTATAATTACCAATATTAATGAGATTAGGAAAACTTTTAAGCTGGCTAACAATCAACTAAAATCTGCTTCTTTATGGTTAAGCATGATAATTAAAAAGAAGAGAGCATACCTACTCCTAGTACTCCACCATCAGCACAACTTTGACATGCTGTTCTAGGTGGTGGAGTTGGAAAGAGGCATCGATAGCAAGGGCCACCATTGTGATTGTAGATAGTGAGCTGCACCATAAGTTATCCATAATTATACCTCAAACGTATGGGTTATTATCAAGCACCTAGGAGCACTAGTTGCTCTGCGAAGCATCATTCAACTTAAATGCTAGAACAAAAATAATTAGACATATACCTGCCCTTCCAATCCCAAAGCAGCACCTGATACAAGGGGCTGCATGTATACAACGAAAGCAATTAATAAAAAAAATTGTATTATGAGTAACTTCAATTTTCCTATAAATTATATTGTCAACATATGCGCACAAAATAAGATAAATACATGAGGGAAAGAACGTTAATGAAATATGACTAAGCCATAAAATTGTAAATTTCAAAAATTTGATTTGACGCCTAATGGGAGAAATTGCACAAGGATTTTAGGGGAAATAACTCATAGCAATACATTTTGAAAGCTATGGAAATTAGCAAGGGCATTTCCCCCACAATCAATAACATACATGCAACCCATCTCAGAAATATAAATATTGTTTGTTGACATCTTCATCTGTCTTGTAATATATGTGAAAGTTTCAATATTTTATGTTTCAACTAACATAATTTCCTTTTTTCTGAATTAATGAAGATATCAAGCACATCAATCAACGGACCAAATACTAACAATAATGCTGACTTACAGATTGCATTCACGAATGAACATAAAAAATATAGTAACGACAGAAAATCCCTGTGTGACATCAATTCAAATGGTCACAAGTTATTCAAATATTGAAGCATTAAGATTTACCTTTCCTAGTACCACGCAGCAGTCACTGATCATGTACCGGGTGGGAGCATTATCTGTTGCATCTACTATTATATCATATCTAACAAATTCACACAATCAAAAGAAATCACACGGATTCAGTGGTAATATTCACAAGGGAAACAAAAAAAGTAAGCATGGAAAAAAACAGGCCTCGAGAAAAAAGAAAGACCAATCTCGTTATGGAAAGGAAAATTACTTGCTGAGAATCTCCAGAGCATTGGAAGTCCGCAAAGCTTCTTCATGTTCCACAACTTCAATAGAGGAGTTGACCCTAAATATTCACAAAAATTTGGTTGCAACAACAGTAATACACAATTGTTACAAACGTCTGAGCCAAAATGAACACGATAAATTGTAGGTAAGATTAAAGAGAGCAACATACGAGCGACAAGCAGCAGCGGCGGATTTCACTTTTGGCTGACCAATATATGCTTCAGTGTGTATAATCTGAAACACGACACTCGTGAGTTGAAGTGAATAAGATCAAAGTTACAAACAGGAAATCTACAAAAACAAACAAAGGAAGATAGTAGTACTCACAAAAGTACAAACACAGCCACACAGCCATGCCACAAGTTTAGAAAAAACACTATACCTGCCTATGCATATTATTCAGCTCAACCTTGTCATGATCAACAATACCCAATCGACCTAAAAACAAGTTTCAAAATGTAAGCTTGCACGTGAGTATAGAATAACACGACCGGACCAACCTGTTCAACTGGGAACCAACCAGTCTGCCGGTTGGTTCAACCACAGTCAGTTCACAGTCTCTTAAAACCACATTGAACCACGGTTGTTGGTTCAACCAGTTAGTTTTTTTCAATTTTAAATACTTATTTTTTTATTAGTCATTTGGTTCAACTGTGTGAACCAATTGAACCATGACTCAGAGGGTCTCGCCGGTTTGATCTCTGGTGCGGTTTTTAAAACCATTAAGAAAAAGGAAACAATCATTAGAAGTGTCATATTTTACCAACACCAGAAGCTGCAAAATATAACAATGCAGGAGCACCCAATCCTCCAGCTCCCACAACTAAAATTGATGACTTCAATAGATTTGCTTGCCCTGCATACCATGGAAAAAAAAAAAAAAAAGAGTAATTCAAAACTCTTCACAAAGTGGTAAAAATAATATAAACAATTTTCAAAAATTATAAATTGTTAAGACCTAAAGGTTCCTAATTTCTATAAAGCAATTGCAACCCAAAACCAATTACTGCTACCTCCGTCCCTAAGTATAGTTCCCTCTTGAAATTTTCCTTTGTCATTATAATCATAAAATTAAAATAAATATTTTATAGTGAAGAGTGCATTTTATGCATGTGGTATGAAGGTATACCTTGAACCCCAAAGGAAGGAAGAACAAGGTGGCGACTGTATCTATGAATCATGTGAGGTGCCAATCCATTTGTAAGGTAGGATGAAGCGGCGTCGTTTTGGAGATTAATATCTTTGAGTTGAGCTTCGAGAAGTGATATTTTGTGTTCGATTTTGGTCTTTTCATTCTTCAGTGATTCAAGTTGTTGGAGAATCTCTGAACCCATTTTGTGCTGTGTTCAGTGTTGACTCTGTTTCTTCGTTAACGCAAAACACCCAACATAACAAAACCAGGGTTTTCTATTCTTAATGATGTTACTGTTTGTTGCGGATTCCCTAATCTTATTTTGTTTATTTATTTTATTTTTGTACAAATTCTTGTTTATTTTATCTTATGACAAATATTATTTAATACGAGACACCACATGTACTGATTATAAGTATACAAAATTTATTAATCTCTTAAAACATTTCATTATCCACTTAAAATGTAAACAATTAACTACATATTTAATATAATTATAAAATGATTCAAGTATATAAATATAATTTTATTTTAATCATTTTAAAGTATTTTATTAACTACTAAAACATATTTCATTAATTGATAAATATTTGTTTATTTAATTATTACTGTACATTTATACTTCTCTCATTCTTTCTCTAATTTATTTTTTCCCTTTTTTTTCTTTCATCTTCACAAATTAGGTCTATGTTTATCTTTGCGATGATGTTCCTCTCTCAACTTTAAAGTCATTACTGATGGATAAAAAATTTTGATTGAAATAATTTAGATATTTGATTTGATAAAAATTTGATAAAACCATAACAACAAATTTATTGCAAAAGTTATTTGAGGACAATGAGAAAAGAATTTATATATTATCCACTAAAGTGATTCTCATATCGACAAACAATAATTAAACTCACATCTTTGTGGAGTAAGCCAACTCTTTATAACTAACTTTAATCAATTATAAATTTCTTTTACATATGAATATATATATATATTAAAAAAAATAAATAGAAAAAAGTAATATTTTCATCACTAAAAATTGAATGCTTAGTTGCAGTTTTGATCTATTTATTTTTATCAATTTGTCAAATTAATTAGTCTACTTTAAAGTTCAATAGTTTTAGTCTTTCCTTACATTTTTTAACTAAAAATAATAACGTGACCTATAAAATTAATTTCTCTAAATACTTCAGTTTCAACTTATAAAATTATTTATTTTTACAATATATTTAATAACACATAAATAATTAATATATTTAGATCGTCTACAATATGAAATTCTATGCCACAACATTGAAAATATTTCAAACTACAATTTTTTAATTAAAAATATGAATAAGTAACCAAATATTATTTTTCATTACTTAAGAGACTAATTTTGTGAATTTATCAAAATAGGAAATTAAAACGGTAACTAAACCATTTTTTTCAGGGGAGCACATTTTTTTTCACGGGAGCACTTAAGCCAATTTTGAATAAAAGCTTTGCATAAACTAGTAAATATGGCCCAAAAAACAAGTACAACAATGGTAAGTTCTCCAAGTCAAAAGATACATAAATACCTTTTTCATTACTTGATGCTAACTCTTTCAATTTATATACTAAGTATAAGCGGTACAATTTTTTATTCCTCTAATGTTTCTAGACATTAGTTGTATATATTGTTTATATCTCATTATCTACTCAAATTGCAATAGCATTATCTAAGTAACTAAAATCTCATTTAGTTAGAATCCACCAAAGGATTTTCATCTTTGTAAACATCACCTTCCAATTCAGAATTGTACAATCTAGCAAAAACCCCTACAAGTGCAGCAGTATTATAAGTACAAGCTTCCATTTGCTCATAATTTCTTCTTTCATCTTTAAATTGGTCCTTATTATCAGGCCCACCAACAAGTGCACCAATGAGTATATTTGGGTTGGGCTCAGAACTTTCATACCAATTTTCATAACCTTGAGTGCACCCAATAAAATCCTTGTTCCCTTTATTATATGATTTAATAGATGCACCCCTATGGTGTACCCTTTGTGGAAATTTTGGACCATACCCAACCAAATAACTTATACCCATTGGATTAGAACCTAAAATGTAATCAACTTGTGATTTTGCAAAGGCAAAAAGTTCATTGGGACCAACCTCATTATTTTGGCAATGCAATTTTTGATTATTGGCTAAGAGATGATCTGAATAAATTGTAAGAAGAAATGCTGCATTTGCTACATATTGCATATTGTTCCATTGACGGATATATAGTAACCCTCCTGGGGTGCGTTCCACATTATTCACTTTGTTGAGATTGAGACATGAGCAAATATAGTACTCTGCTTTTGCACGATATTTATTTAGTATTACTTCATGTTTCTTGTGCTTTTCTTCCATAAGGAGCTGTTAAAAGAAAATCTCCATAAATATATAATAATAATAATAATAATAATAATAATAATAATAATAATAATAATAACAATAATAATAATAATAAGATGCATTTAATTCATGTATAACGTATTTTTTTTATATTGTCAATCAATAATAAATGTTATACTATTTAAAATGTTTGATTTTTATCATAATTTTTTTCTATAACCATACATATTAATAATTGTGATGTGTTAATAATGTAAAAAAATTTATATTGATAATTTGTGAAAATTAAACTCATAAAAGATATATGGATAATCAATTTGAATTTGTTTCACCATAGACAACATGAAATCCACAACTATCTCTATTAGGGAGTTTCATGTATTATAAGATTAAGTGTATACTTCAAGAGAGCGAAATAAAAGTAATTTTGAATATAATTAATTGTATTTTGATTAATAAAAAATTTCACCTTTCCTACTTATTTTTTAAAAAAGTAATAATTGATTTTGTATAATTTTAATTTAGTGAATATTTGAAAAACTAAAGTGTCGCATAGTAGGAAGAGAGTTATTGTAGACCAAACATACACTTAATAGATAAGTGCATACTTAGTTATAATTAAGTTTTGTAGTAAAGTGATTTATATTTAGATTTGATATAAAAGTTTAATAAAATTTTCAACATTATATAAAAACTTAATTTTTATTTATTTATAGTCAAATGGAGATTTGGTAACAAACTAAATTTCATTTGACAAATTCAAACTCATATTTTACTACAATCACGTTTGACCGTATATAAAATCAATGTTAGAACAATTAATTAAAAAACCAAACTAACTCAAGTAATTACCAATTATAAGGCAAGGCACATTACTATTTGATAGCTAAGTTAATTTACCTTTTTAATATTTTAAAACTTTAGAAGATTGAACAAAAAAATAAAAATAGATTTGAAAAACAAAAATAGAAAGTTAATAAAAAATTAACAAATAAAAAAAATTCACAAAAATATAAATATCTATATTAATTAAACATATATTTGATTCGACGACGTAATTAAAAAACTAAGATTCTCAAATCTTATCGTAAAACCAAATATTCAGTGTGTGAGAGAGAAAGAAAAAGAGAGGTTTACCATTGCAGCAATCATTTGAACACCAACGTATTTAACGTCCCAACTAAATTCTGTCATGGCCCAAGTGGTCCCACCAAAATCTTGAGCATTCTCCAAAACATAATTCAAATATTTATCCTTTTGGGTTGCCCTATATAACCATATGGCTGCCCACAACAACTCATCCTTATAACCACTAACCGAAGTATAGTAACCTTTAGCCACTTCAATACTTTCATCATACTTGCCTTTAAACTTGTCCCCAAACTCAAACAACTACAACATTATCGCAATCTTTTTGTTAGCTATAATCTATCACAACCAATTGTGCTAATCAAATTAAAATTTAATTTCAGTCAAATCAAATCAAATATTCAAAATATTTTATGGAATGAAAATAAATACATTAAGTTACTAACATGTATACATTGAGTTGAAAAAAAAATTAACATATATACCTCTTGTGCATGATGCAATAGTAGTTGAGAGTAATGTGGATTTGTTTTCCTAAATAATATGGATGCAGCTGCCAAAGCGGCCGCCGTTTCGCCGGCAACTTCAGAGCCAGGGTTGTTTTCGTCAATTTTATAAGCTCTTCGTGACGTTGTCATATCCTCTGGTCTCTGCCAACAGTAATGGTCAGTTTCTCCATCACCCACCTGAAAATTGTCATTGATATAAACTACACAATTAATTATAATTTTATTCAAAATTTTATATTAATATGTCATACAGTATAGCCGCGAGTGACACTATTCTCTCCGCCCTAAAATGTAAATAAAAATGAGTCAAAGAATGTTGATGAAATTGATCAAAAGTTTAGATCATATACATCAATATTCTTTGAGTCATTTTTATTTTATATTTTGGGACAGAGTAATACATGTCAATCACGGCGAGTCAGCTCAAAAACTCATTCTACAATTGAATTTATTATCCCAATCGCAACGACGACATGTCGATTAATAATACCTCTACCCATAGAACATTTGGTTCTGTATGAGCTTTAATGAAATAGTCAGTTCCCCACTTGATAACCTCCATCGTGTGGACGTACTCTCCGGCGTTGGCGATTTGTTCGCCGTATTCTAAAGCAGCCCATGAAAGCAGAGTTATGGTGAACGCCATTGGTAGTCCAAATTTCACATTGTCCCCTGCATCATAGTATCCTCCCACCAAGTCCACCTATACGTGCCCAAAAATAAAAACCATATTGTTGAAATTAATATTCAAGTCAGCATAAAATAATATCTAATCAATACCCAATTTTAATTCATGAAATTATTGGACTTTAAGATCATAGACTTATATATTAACAATATTCCAAAATAAAATTATAAAATTTAACTCGATTCATTCTTCAATTTTAATGACATCAAGTTGGTAATATCAGATATACATGTAGAATTAAATCAATAATATATGTGATAACAAATTTAAACAAAGATTCTCTAATTTTAAAAATCATTTTTAATTATTGATAATATCGAGTACAAAGTTGATACCATCCTACAAAATCATGAATCAAAAGTGGGTGTACCCTAAAAAATATGATAGGCATAATATATTGATATGTAATGTACCCCTTGTTCTAGGCCATCAGTGAGACCAGAATGGTGACGCCAATTGACCCTTTGGTTGAAGGGCAAGTGACCTGAACGTTGTGCCTCAAAGTAGAGAAGGCTGTGTGACAAGGCTTGACCATAGTTGAAAGATTCACAAAAGGGAAAGGTGATTGTGATGAGAGAAAGTAAGACAAGGCATGGTGTCAAAGACCATGTGATCTTTTCAAATTTGCCTGTCTTCATTTCTCCCTTACTAGCTAAGACTCTCTCTTTTCCTTTATATATATCGGGTGTTTAGCATGGAAACGAATTTCTTACGGTGTAGTTATCGATCTCGACCATCTGATCTAAATCAGTAAGAGAGAATGTTCCAAATCAATTTTGTAAATATATTATTTGAATCGTTTGATCTCAAAATAATGGTTGTGATTATTTATCACGTGTAACTGTACGATTCAATTTAAAATTTTATTTGATTTAATTTATTTTGTATAGTTGCAAATTTCAAAAGCAGATTGAGGTGTTGATTTTTTTTAATTAAATATATTATTAGAAATTTATGGAGTTATTGAATATATTCATTAGAAAATTATTTTTATATAGAAGGTAACAACGTGTTTATAATAAATGAAATGCTAAAACAAATATATATTATAATTAATAATTTATCAATATAAATAATTTTATATTGTCAACACATTACAACCATTTATGTATATAATTTTAGAGATAATTATAAAAAAAGTCAAATATTTATAACAATCTAATAGTTGTGATTCACTTACAATATAAAAACTATTTACATTGATAATATATATAAATTAAATACTATTTACAAATTCAAAATATTATTTTTAAAAAATATTAAAGATTGTGATA
>JBBPBQ010000004.1:49554048-49604717 GCA_037974755.1 Cicer yamashitae
GTCTCCTTTTCTTTTTCTTTTGATTTGGACAGCATAAAAATTTCAATTTTTGTTTCAAGTTCTTTTTAAGAAAGTCAAATTTAATGTTTTGACAATAGTAAATGATACAAATGTTATTTCACATAAAAAAATGATACAAATGTTAATAAATACCATTTTTTAAAATGCTTAATTAATAAGTATTTTTCATACATTATTAGAAAAGTATTTCCATACATTAATTTTTTTTGACTAACATTAAATACTATTAGTACCCATTTGTTAAAAATAAGCTCATTTTGACCGGTTTATAAGAATTAAGAAAACTATGTTATCCAATTAGTATAATATATATTTTTGGTACAAATTATGTTTTTGGAGCTTATATTTTGCACTTAGTTAATGATTATGAATTGTCCGTGTTTTAAAACTAATTTGGATTTTTTTTTTAATAAAATAGTTAATGAATATATTATTGGGTGCGTTTGTTTTAGATTTTTTCATGAAAATATCTATTTTTTTAAACCAAAAATCATTTTGTAGGGTTTGAATGGCGTTTGTTTCAGATTTTTTAAAAATCATTTTGTTAAAAAAATCATTTTTTGGCTAAAAATGAAAAGTTAAAAATAGTAGCTTCTCAAATTTGCTACTGCGATAGATGAGAGAGAAAGATGCCAAAAATTTTAAAAACACAGAAGTTAATTGATAAGAGAAAATGATGTAATTACCCTTATCCTTTTTGAAAAATCCAAAATTACCTTCCATCAATTTTTACTGGTTTTCTCTGCATCAGTTTCACGCACTCTGACAGTTTTTTTCCTTCCATGAGGCTCTCATATAGGTTTTTCATCAAGTAAATTTCCTCCTCCTTTTCAATTTTTCCACACAGTTTTTTTATTGTTTCTACGCCTTTTATTTGAATCATTTTATTTTTACATCATTGTACTATTTTTTTTGCTTTTTTGTGTTTATTTATTGCTTTTTGATGAGTACTTAAGGTACATTAATCAATTTTAAAATGTGTATAAGAAATGGATTAAACTTATAAATTTTGTAGAGTATTATAAAAGTCATGTCTTTTATGGTAATTTTGTAGTTTAAAAAATCATTTTTATAAAATTGTATACAAACAGATTAAAAATCATTTTTTTAAAAAAAATCATTTTTATGATAGTAAACAAACGGAAATAAAAAAAAAATCATTTTTAGACAAATCTCTACAAAATAATCTCTAAATTTTTTTAACTAAAAATCATTTTTATTTAAACTCAAACAAACGCACCCGCACCCATTAAGTCATTCAATTAACCAAGATTATTTCTTTTAAAAAAAAATTCGCCGCTTTACTTTAGGGCTAACACTTTCGATGATCGATAATGAACTCCAACATATATATTACCTCCTCAATCGTTATATCTTCTCTGTTCGTTAAAATAAATGGAGAGTTCTATTTATTATAATTTTATGTGCATAAAAGGATTTAAATGCTTAATGTATGTTGGATGTGATTACAAAAACAAAATGTATGCCACATGTTCCTAACGGTATACACAATTACATATAACCCTTAAACACCTATAATACTCCCATTAAAAATAAAAATCACATATGCATCCAATTTCCCACCACCCACATGTAGAGTGGCTTCTTATCTCATTCTCAAAAGTCTATAATTATTACATTTGGATTGGGCAATTTAAATGTATTTTAACAACAGCAAAAAATACATCTAATTGACTCATCTAAAGAAAATTTTATCTTATACTCTCCACATTTAACCTTTACTCTCACAAATGTAAGGAAATGACTTTTTTGCCCCCATATAAATCTTAAAAATTTGTAATTTTTCATCAATTTTATCGGTGCACAACATATATTCCGGAAAACTGTTTTCAAATTTTCTGGTAAAGAAATTACGTTCCGCAAAACTTTTTTCGAAGTTTTGTACCGGAAAACCTTTTTAAAAGTTTCCGGTACACAGCTTTTTACTCTTATGTACCAGAAAACTTTTTTAAAGTTTTCAAACCTTCTATATTGGAAAACTTTAAAAAACTTTTTCGAAAAACTTTAAAAAACTATTCCGGAAAACTTTAAAAAAGTTTTCCGGTAAAATAGTTAAAAAAAATCAATAATATATTTAGCATTTTTAAAAAATTGTGAGGGTATAAGTACAAATGTGGGGGTGTAGAGTAAATTTTACTCATCTAAAAAGCATTTAAGGTGAAAAAAGAAGTTTTCAACATGTAGAACTATCAATTTTATGGACCAATAAATTTGAGTCTAAGTTCACACGTTAAAGGGACTTAAAAAAATTTTAAGGTTAAAGAGCCTTATTTACATAAGGCAAATGCTCAACCAAACCTCTTTATGAGAAGTCAACTTTTAGTAGTTTAAAATAGATTGATATGTTACTAAAAGTCAGTTTTCGATAATCTATTTAACATGTGAACAAAAATAAAGGACGGATAAACAATTACATTTGCGTAAACTTCAAGATCTTAAATTAGCCCACAGGCCCCAACATAATTTTTACTGGAAAAATATTTTTCATATTTTTTTAAAAAATAAAATATATTTTTTTTGAAAAAAATAGACAAAAACGAATTTTCCTCTAATATTTTTTTTTTCAGAAAAGATATTTTTCCCATAAAAAATAATAAAAATGGAGCCATGAACCCCTTTATTTAAATCCAAAAAGGTAATGACATAATGGACCAAAGTCTAAAAAATATCAATAATTACTCATCCAACCCTCCAATTTTACTCGCAAAATGAAAAAGCACTACCGAAATCACACTTTCAATAGTATTTTTATTCAAATTTTTAACTACCAGAAACTCTTTTCCGAGAAATTAATGTGTTTTTTGAGGGGCTTAACGGCACCACCTCCCAAAAAAGTTTTCTTAATAGAAGCCCATAATTTAGAGGGCTTAAAACGGAGCTTAAGTGAGGCTCAGGAAATTTGAGATTATTTGACAGCCCTACTCAAAAGTCAGCGATTCATTAACAACAATGACTAAAAGATACTCAAATTTATAAACGAAAACTGGAAATCACTGATATTATAAATCCAAAAAAGTAATGACATAATGGACCAAAGTCTAAAAAATATCAGTGATTACTCATCTAATCCAATTTTACTCGCAAAATGAAAAAGCACTACCGAAATCACACTTTCAATAGTAAGGAAATTTGAGATTATTTGACAGCCCTACTCAAAAGTCAGCGATTCATTAACAACAATGACTAGAAAATACTCAAATTTATAAACGAAAACTGGAAATAACTGATATTATAAATATTAAACCATGTTTAACCCAACAAATAATTCTGTTTTCACTTTACTTTTTTGTTTTGAAACTTTGTCGTCGATGATGACAGAGATAAAGAAGTTCATATTCGATCATTAGAACTCTCTACTACTTCAGAAGAATGGGCTTGGGATTATTACATAAAGATCCAAAATGAACTTACATTAATTACATGAATAATCCGTAATATTAGTATGCTACAAATGTCACTCCAACCAAATCAACTCATCACTGGATCAAGTGCGCATAAATTTAGTCATAAGGATTCTTAAAATTCTTCAAGAGGTTAGGAATGTCATAAGCAAGCATGTCATCAACTACTTGTATCATTTTTGGCTTCAATTTCTCAAACTTGTCAATATTATAACCACGCAAGCTCTCTCTGAAATGCTCAACATTTGGAAAGTCACCAGGAGGTAAATGGAACTCCCTCTGTACCTGTTTTAAATTTTACAGGTCATATTATATATACACAATTTAATATTTAAGTGGGATCAAAGAGACATGTAGGTGAGCAGAGCAGATGTATAATCCGATTCATACCTTTCCAAATTCACCTGCCAAGTTATCAATGAGTTTTTGCTGAGCTTTAGCTTTGCCCATCATTGCAGGCATCTCCTTCTTAAGATGACTGATAATGTAAGCATGTATCTTGGCAGCTCGAGCTCGTTTTACAAATTCATTGATCTACAATAGTCGATGAATTGAATATATAAGATAAAATCACTTTTCAATAAATAAAATAAAATAAAATAAATAAACTCACTCTTCGGTCACAAGCCGCCTTTGGTATATCTTTCAGATCTGAAAGAAGGTCTTCCTGTTCTTTTTCAAACAGTTCCTTTCCGATTGGACCACTGACAGCATCATTTACAGGCTTGTCGTTAAAGGAGCTGCAAAAGAAAGGTGAGATAAAATAAAATACATCTGCCACGGTTCCATTTCCACCACAAATTAGTCTCTTCGCAACTCTCCATATCAAAGAGAACATCTTAACATTGACAGTGAAGTATGTCTACATATACGAAGTGACATACCCAATATACACACGAATGACTTCCGGTGTATTCAGCACCTTCCCAAGTGACCACATTAAGGCTCCATAAACCCTCATCAGCTGCAACATAGGGCCAAATAGAGGTCAGCTTTCCCTAATCATGTACTAAAATTTTCATTCATTATTATATAAACAAATAGAGGTTTAACTACACAAAAACTTACTTGCTGAGTATCAACTTGATCTGCCTTGTTCAAAACCACTCGAATTTTGTCATCATGTCCCCGTAAGGATGATATCACGCGATTGAATTCATCACTAATATCAAGTTTGTGAGGATCAAACAAGAGGAGTATCAAATCACATTTGGCAGCAAACCAAGATGTTACACCCGTAAAATCATATGCTCGTTGCGTTCGTTGCTTTTCTCCAGATAGAACTCCAGGACTGTCCACAAATGTAATGTGCTCCAGTAGCTTTGGACAATAAAAAGCTGGTTATGTCCAAATGCACAAAAGGAAAATCTATAAACTTACTCAATGGAGCTAGAGCAACTTACAGGATGAGGCATTTGTGAACACTCAAATTTTGACAAAAAAGCTGTGCCAAAAGTTGTAAGACCACTAAATGGCATGTCGGCTTGGACAGCAACAGTATTTCCAGGAATGCTTCTCTCATCAGGTCCAGACTGCACAGCAACACCATACATTTACAAATTAAAACTAATGCAATAACTCATTTTTCAAGATGACTTCAAGATGCATTAAAAGGTTACAATAATTCCAATTGTCAAAACTAGGCACTAATGCAAAAATAATTTGTAAAACTAAGAAAATCTTAAGGTACTAGAGAGACTCGAGAGAGAAACTGGTTTTCGGGCACATACCATGACAACAACAAACCTATCAGTTGTAGGCTCAGGACCAATATGTGCACCTATTGACAGTTATTCAAAAACATGACAAACATCAATTACATATGACTACAAAACAGATATGGGAAGTGCCACACTTAGACACCGACATGGATATAGAGAAAGGAGAATGACTTGCCTGGATAACTACATTTAAGCAGATGTTTGATGAATGTTGTTTTACCAGTTGAGTATTGACCCAAGAGCATAACCATTGGTTTGGCATCAAAATCACTATTTGTCTACAGTATGTAAAGAGTTGCAATCAATAAAGATGTCAATTATGTATTTTTCTCTGTATTTGAAACATGGTAACTAACGATGTAACTGTATAAAGAAATGTGACACTAAATCAAGAATAACCAGTCATTTCTATACAGAGTAACTGACCAATAATGGGGAGACAAAATCATTAAAGCGGTAAGTAACTTCTAAAGGCTTCAACTTCTGGATGTAGAGTCTCTTCAAGCCATCAATTATTGATGTCACAGAGGAAAGTGGCACCTGTGGAAATATGCACCCAAATACAAGTGAAAAACCTATAAGAACATAGTTGATAATTTACAAGAATTGGCAACAGCAAATGAGTAAGACACGTAGATTAAACATATCGATTATCTACATGATGGCCTTTAGGATACTGCCAAATTGATTTATGCCCTATCAGAAACTACATTAGATAGATACAAGGCAAAATGATATTCTTGTTAGCCCAATACAAAGAAACTAGATATTAACAACTTAAAACTGCCACATTAACATTCACCTGTTGAATGTCAGGAAAGTTATTATCGGCTTGCATCACTTAGACACTTACTTAAAAGCTAACTGTTACTGTTGGTTGCAGGCCCCTAATAACACCCTAAACAGACAATAACCAAACCAAACCAAACATTCCTGCTGATACTTTTCATTCTTCAAGCTTATGGTGATGCGAATGAAACTAGAGCACAATAAAGCAGGTGAAGAATGCAAATCAAGCCTGTTATTAATTGAAAACTTCACATGAATCTTCAGTATGTTCTCTCTAGCGACAGCTAAGGATAACACATATAGAAAGAAAAAAAATCACGGTAGCGGAATGCTTGCCTTTTTTGTGGACTTTGAAGAAAACCAACTACTTGATAGTGATGGCTGTAATTGAGAACTACCTGCAATAGCACTAATTACTGAATTGGGGGGTTTTGAAGAAAAAAGAACAAACAAAGAAACCAAAATCAATATAAATGCCCCATATTCAATAAATTGATAAATATATTACCATTTACATCCACATCTTTTTGTTTATGCTTTTTCTTCTGAATAAACAAAGCCAAGCAGTAAGTACTTTCACTAAATAAACATGAAAAAGTTAATACCGTAAAAAAATAAATCTTATAAATAAATACTTACAGCTAGTAATACATCCAAACCATCCAATGTAGGAGGTTTCAGATCTTTCAAATCAACTGCAATAAAATATAAGCTTTGTAAGGTACATTTATAAGATAGAAATTCACAATTAACATGTGCAAACACTACCATCTTTGTGCATATTAAAATATTTGACCAATACAAATACAAAAGAGTTATTCAAACAAAACAATAGAAGAAAAACCTAAACACACATAACTTACCATCACTACTCAGCAGATCATGTGTTATTGGGTGCCCAGATTGTGCCAAAGAAACTAGCTACATTTCAAATGAGTAAGATTCTGGAAATTCATTAGCATTAAACTTCCGCAAAGCATAACATATTTTTACCTGCATAGCAATGATAAACTCTTGGAAACCAAGATATCCTTGTCGCTTTGAATCTGCAATAGCCCACACCTTATTTTGGTAAGGAGCAGAGAAAGAAACAATTTAGTTCGCAAGGTAGAAATAAATAAATTAAAAGAGATGCTTATCAACAAGTACAACTCATATAAAAAAACTCAAATATCACACGCCCATACCATTTCAATTGATGGAGACAAAAGTCAAAAATAGTATCAAAGTGAAACAAATAAATAAATAAATAAAAGAGTAAGAGTTCAAATTCAATCCACCATTAGTCTAGAATCAAACATTTTTATTATAAAATAATAATCAAGTACCACTTCATGGGAGAAAATTTATAAATTTCACCTGCAATTTTTTTTATTAAGTCCATTTAAATAGTAAGACAATATGGTTTACTGACAACGTAAAACTCTCGATACCGACAGCTTAATATCAGAAAGCAAAAAAGGTGAAAACAAAAGGAGGTACTGAATAATCTACGATGCATTTCGACAAATCAAAGTTCAAACTCAATTCAAGAGTAACCACTATATTTGATTTAGCAAAGTAAAAATGAAGAGGAATTTAATATAGGAAGGGCAGGGGAAGTTCAAAGTCCACCAATGCAAGCTTGACAGCAAAGGTTGAAAACAAGTTATAAAAATTGAAAATCAACAATATCCTGCTATATATTGTTTGATATAAATACAAATACATTACAATTACTACTACATATAATGAATATAAAACTAAAAAGGGACAAAATTGCAAAAACTACATTATCATCTCAGTTTTGATCCCCCAATTTCTCAATTCCTAAAATTGTACCTACGAAGTACCAATACTGATACGGATACAAGACACAGATATTGACACTGACATGCCCACACCAATAATAATTTGAGAAAATGAATTAATCGAATATAATCAATCCGACACATGTTGGACACCGAACATGACTTTGATCAGAAGTGTCGGTGCTACATAACACTAAACAATTACCTAATCCTCCAACCAAGAAATCATATCTTGGATTATTTACAAGTCATATGCATGCAACAAAAGAAAAATACAAGATTAAAAGACCTGTTTAAGATCTTGACGAGACAAATTGGACATGGAGAAAAACTTGGTGGCATCATTCCCCGTTATGCGGCCATCACCATCTGAAAATCAAAGTGCACTCAAATCGAATCGAATCTCATGCTACAGAATTCAAAAAGGGAAAAATAAAAATAAAAATGGAACAAGAAATTAGTGTAATAAATTACCTGAATCAGCGCAACTGAACCAGTTCTGGTAAATGTTCTGATGTTCTTTGGAGCACGAACCGATTGGGACCGGATCGAACTCCATTGATAGCAGAACAATACTCTGCTACGTTTCCAAAACGCGGAATTGTGATGTCGTTCGTAGTGTTCTTTTTTACGAGAGCGTTTAAACGACGACTACTACTTAGAAGTGTTAGTAATGGAAGCAATCTATTTAGAGTTGGGAAAAGATTTAACTAAAGTGTTTCAATTTGTTAAGTTGAGAGTTTTGTTTGAATTTTTATTTTTGGAAAATAGAGTTTCACGGAATATATGGAAGGTTTTAACTTTTAAATGTGTTGCAGTTTGCGCACGCCATTTTTTATATTTTTTTATATTAAGCTTTGACACGCTTTTGCTTAGCTTGTTAATTCGGATTGTCGTGCCAAATTATCAACTTAACGTTAATGGAACTTCAATTATTTAATTTAATTAGATTAAATATATAAATTTTTAATTTAATTTTATTTATATTTGAAATTAGAGTCAGGACTCAGGACACAAAACAATTATTTTAACTTCCAAAATTAAATATAGGATTCTTCTACATAAGATTCATTCTCTACCTTCTTAACAATTAGCGCTGTCAGTTGAAATTTAAATTTAATGAGGCCTATAAAATTTTGGCCCCAACCTTTATAGAGGGCCTAAAAAATACCAAGACTAAAGAGCCCCATTCAAATAAGCTCCCAAATCTAAAACTGGTCCATAGGCCTTGACTTTTTCTTGAACTTTTTTTCAACAATCTTTTAATTTTTTTTTCACGATATGATAAACCAATACGTGAATTCCAGGGAGATTTGACCATCCTAATGAATCTAATCGATCATAATATAATAATAAATATAAATATAAATATTCGGCACAATTGCTTCCATCTAGCTAGGAATTTGAAGAGATTCTTTTCCAATAGTCACATTCGTTCATTTTATTTATAGATCAAAATTCAAACAATAAGTATTTTTTTAGTAAAGAAAACGATAAGTCTTCTGATTTAATTATGAATAAAATATTAAAATAACAAAGACTTTGTATACAATCAATTTATAAATTATTCTTTAAAAAAAGATTCAACTTATTTATAAAAAAATAATTTATAGAGTAATCATTTTCATTGAAATAAAAAGTTTACACAACCAACACACAAAAATTCACCTACAAATATTGAATTTGACAAAAAAAAAAGTTAGATTCACACATACAAGTGGCAAACTAATGTTCAAATTCTAATTGTAATATGTGATTATATTTAGTACTCGAAAGTATCTCGCATAATATATTTATAATGGAAAGAACTTATGAAAACAAATATTAAAAAATAAAAAAATAAAAATATGTGGAGGAATCAATCTTTTACTTACTCTTTAGTGTGTTTCTTCTGTACTAATATTTTTTTATTTAATTTTTAATATTAAAAAGGACTACATACATTATGCTGCTATAAACAATTATACATGTAAAAGTAATATGTTTTTTAAATATATAAATCTATTTTATTTTATTTTAGTTTTCAAATATTTTCCTCCCCATGCGAATTGATTAAAGATGACAAATCAAATACATGTTTGATATCATGATGAAGTTGTTAAAATTAAAATGAATCAATTTAACGTACAAAAATTACAAATTATAGATTTTATAAATAACCGTAATTTTAATAAATTCTTTATAATATCAAACAAGTATCTAATATATACTACTCAAATTCAACATGATTACATAAAGAGTGATAGAAGAAGATATAACAAATATCAGCATCACATTTCTTTAGTAACTTGTGATGCTAACATTTGGAAGATTCTATCAACCCTAGTGTATTTATTCACAAAAGCAAATATTTTAATTGTCATAGGTGTAAAAAGTTTTATTTTATCATCATTCATAAAAATAATTTTAGAAATAATTATGATAAAAGTCAAATATCTATAATAATATATCAGTTGTGATCAATTAACAATATAAAATATATTTACACAGATAATATATGTCTATTAAATCTTTATTTTGATTTTCAAGAATAACATTCATAAGAATGAGATGTGGCCGTTAAATAACATTGCATAAATTATATCAATTGAAAGGAAATGTTTTATTATGAATATTATATTATTAATTGCACACACAGACACACATATATATATATATATATATATATATTTTACTTTATTTTGTTTACATAATTTTTTTTAATAGGATATTATTATTTCAATCATTTAAAATCACAATAAATGATAAAATTTTATCTTAATAGATTTAATACTATTGTACTTTAAAGCTAAATTTAAACTCAATACTTTTTTAATTT
The DNA here is from genome assembly GCA_037974755.1 of Cicer yamashitae. NCBI lineage: Eukaryota > Viridiplantae > Streptophyta > Magnoliopsida > Fabales > Fabaceae > Cicer > Cicer yamashitae. The sequence goes on from JBBPBQ010000004.1 coordinate 49,564,610, forward strand.
AGAAGGAAGAGACCTTTACCATCTTTTCTAAAGGTCAGAAGTTTTAAAAAAAATTATACTTTTTCTCTTTGCTAAAATTTTATGGCATGCAAATATGTAATGAAATAAGTTTTTATTCCACTATTTACCACGAAATAAGTTTGTATAGTTAAAAAAAGAAAGTGAAATAAAATACTAAAAATATTGAAATATAAGATTGGAAAAATATCTGGTTTATATTATCCGAACAAAGGTGTATCTGTTGCGGTAAGGTCGATTAGCATTACATTACCATGGAGCTCTGTACTACTCGAACCTTCACAACTTCTTTCTCTCTTCCCTCTTCTTCTTCTAATTCTCTTCTTCTTCCTCTTCGTTCCAACACTATTATTAAACCCTTCCAATTCAAATTCAAATTCAATTCCTTCAACCTTTCATCTTTCACTCCTCACATTCAACCCTCTCTCTGTAATCACACTTCTTCTCCCTTCACTATCTCAGCTTCTTCTTCTTCTTCTTCTTCGGTCCCAGTTGACTCTGAAAAGGACCGTCTTCCAGCTCAATTGAAAGTCACCGAAACAGAGGAATCCGATTCCAGAGTATGTTGCTTTTATGCTGCATTGTTGAATTTTATCTTTCGATTTATAAATGCTGATCATAATTGTAAAATCTATTTATCGTGTGTGAACAATTTTTATTATATTTAAATAGCTTATTAATTAATTATACATAATAGAATAATCAGGTTTTACACATTGTACTGTATTCATACTATGTAAAGAGCTTCAAGAAGTAACATTTTCATATGGTAAGATAGTGAAATAAAATTGGGCCTTTTAGTAAAATTTGTTTAGAATGTAATTTTATAGTTATTATTAGTGAAATATAATTTGTTTTCCGTGGTAAGAGCTTAGTACCAAAGTTGTAAATTAAACATTAGTATCACTTTAATTAATAAAAATTTCCCTCATCATATTTATTTATTTATTTGTAAATTCTAACTAGCAGTAAAGATTCCGTGCAAGAACACTTAATAGTGGAAAATAGAGAGATGAAATTTCACCACGTGTCATTAGGAAAAACTTTTTTGGAATAAAAAAAGAAAAATATTTGGGTATTATGTTTGTTTTTAGTTTTCATTTTAGTTTATGTATTTTGATATGTTTTTATATTTATATATACCAAAAAATTATATTATCCATTTATAGATGGAACATTTAGTGCAGCTTTTCCTGGAGGGAAATTATGTGTGTCACCTTCATGTATAACTTCCATGCTAAGGATAGCCTAATTACGATTATTTTCATTTTATTTCATGCTTTTGAGTTTTTGTGTTTTCAAAATAATCTGATATGTTTATAATCATTTATGAAAATATATAATAAAACAAACTGAACAATCCATAGTGTACAGATATAAAATAAAACATTTATCCATGTTATTCAATGGCTTCCATTGAAGTGTGTAGGTGTAAGCTTGTGCAAGTATCTTTAATCAACTGCAAATGAAACCTTTAAAACAAGACAATAGTAATTAGTTAGTAAGTATTCAATCACTGAATATAAATTCCTGCATATGTTGCAGGTTAGATTGCATGTGGAGGTGCCATCTTTGGTATGTGAGGATTGTTACAAAAGGGTCTTAGTTGAGTTTACGAAGCATGCAAAGGTATTATTGGTTAATGTTTACTTTTTGTTTATATAATTATATAATATATCTTTCTCATATTCAAGCCAAAAGAATTTTACTCAGCAAATTATTGTTGTCTGTGAATAAAGGAATTTTTATGTTGTCTTTCACGAGTAGTTAATGGTTTTTGGTATCTGAATTGGAGGCTATAACCACTCTACATTGTCTTCCATACAAAATCTGAGGTTACTTATTTTACAATCTTAAGATTTTTACCCTACCATATCATATACAAGTTTACTATTTCATCCTCTTTTTAAGGAAGTAGTTTGCTGATTGCTCATGATTGCCATGAATCTCAGGTTTGGGCATCAAAAGAAAGCATGCCACTTACAAGTTATACGAGCTAATTTAACATTATTTTTTCATCAACAGGTACCTGGATTTCGTCCTGGAAAAACAGTCCCCGAAAGTATTCTTGTTGGTTATGTAGGGACTAGAAATGTTCAAAAGGCTACGATTGAATCTATATTGAGGAGGACACTTTCACACGCTGTGACGTCGGTATGTTACTATCTGGTTTATGTTTTCCAATTTTGGGTTCACTATGCTTATTTGTGATTATATCTGTGAATGATTCATTGATCTTGATTGGTAAACTGCTGTCTATCAGTCATATTCATCATATAATTCATATTACCAAAATCTAGTTTTGTTCTCGAAAGACATGTCTGTCAGTTCATGCACATTGCACTAACACAAACTGATAATCAACCATTCCTCGTTATCAAGGTCTATGATAGTACATTGATATGAGATCTATTAGCCAATAAAATGCCTTTGACTTGAGGATTTGCTACTGATCAAAATATTTAATAATATAATTTTAATTTTTTTGATCCTTTGTCCAAAGTTATAAGTGAAAAAAAGTGGATTATTGGATCAAGTATTATTTTGATCTTGCACTTGGAACATCTCATCTCATAATCAATTTTGTTTTATAGGTTACTGGAAGGGCTTTGCAGGACTCTGTAAGCATAGTTACTAAATTTTCTGAGATGGAGGACACATATTCTTCTCTCGGATATCTTAGGTAATCTATAGGTTAATGTTTGAAATGCATTTTCTATGACGCTCAATTTTTTCCTCCTTTTCTAAGTCTGTTGTACCAAAACTATCTTCTCTCATAAAATAGAGAAAAGGAAGATTGTCATGACAAATGCTCACATTATAAGCCGATGACTTCTACATGAAGAATTGCATATCATACTAATTATTCTCACTTAATTTCACTTTTCCAGCTATGATGTCATTGTTGATGTTGCACCAGAAATCAAATGGATTTCTGATAACGCATACAAGAATTTGAAGGTTGTTGTTGAGATAGACAGTGATATAGATGCTCACATAGCATCTGAAAAAGAATTTAGAAGGCGTTACAAGTCTATAGGCGCACTGAAAGTTGTTACTGATAGAGGACTTCAGGTGATTGAATTTAATTTATACCAGTCAACTAATGGACAATTGTTTTCTTTTCCATTTTTAATGTGATTACTTACTAAAAATGTTATTCATTTCAAACTTTACGAGTCATTTTTTTCGTAACATTTTCAAGTTCTACCAAACAAGCATTCAAAATCTATCCATATTTTGTCATATATGTTTTATATTTAGTCTCAGAGTCGCAGTTGATACTGTGAAGGATTATGCTAATTTTTATATCTTTACTATGTCAAGTTAGCAAAATGTTGTCATATGAATACCATTTCCTTTTATGTGTATTTAATTTAATAACATCTCAATGATTAATGTCCGTATTAATTAATATCAAATAGTCTACCCAAAATTAGCTGACTGCTATAAGATATCTTTTCCTGTTTACAGGTTGGTGATGTTGTTGTTATTGACATCTCAGCAACCACCATTGATCAAGATGAATCAAATATTAAAAATATTCCTTCTGCTGAAAGTAAAGGTCTGGTGATGTGTTTGAAATATGATTAATTAACTGAATTGTGATAGCAGATCTTTTGGGGTGATATATCATGATCATTTTTTATTAAAGCTTACACTACATATGCAGGATTTAATTTTGATACAGAGGATGGTGAAATATTAGTACCAGGTTTCCTTGATTCTATAATTGGAATTCGTCGAGGCGAAGCAAAGTCATTTCCCCTTTTTTTCCCAGAAACATGGAAGCAGGAAAATCTCCGTGGTGTTCATGCTCAGTTTACTGTAAGTTTCCCATGCCGAATCAAAAGATTAATTATTTAAGGAACATGAGCTGTCTAGTCGCTGCCGCATCATACAGTAATATACTAATATCTATTGCTAGTATCTGCATTTTATGTATCGTTGGTGGATATTTGCTATTTTATTATTTTATGTACCTTTGAAGTGTGTGTGTGCGCGCGCACATTGAACTTTAACAGATCAGCTTATTGAGCTTCTCTTTCATTTTTGACAGGTTGAGTGCAAAGAACTTTTTTACAGAGATTTACCAGAGTTGGATGATTCTATTGCTGATAAGCTTATCCCTGGATGCACTACAGTGGAGCAGGTGACCTTTTTCTCCCTCAAGTGAACTTTTCATGTAAAATAAAGAATTATATATATATTGGTTGAATTGTGAGTAAAATTTTCCAGCATAAATTTCCAGGTCAAAGACTTACTATTAGAGAGATTCCAAGAGGTGGAGCAAACAGCTAGGGAACAAGCAACTGATAATGCTATATTAGATCAGCTTTCTAAGGTAACATTACGTCATTAAGTAGCGGTATTAGATTGAATCTGTCTTGTCTTCTAGATTAGAATGTACCTTGCCACGTCTTTTCGATTTGCATGCTTCTTTTAACTTGAACATAATAATGTGCATCTGACATGAACACACTTGAGTGTTCCTTTTTTTATTTTTCTGGTAGGCATATATTCATAAAACCATTCTTCAATTTCTGTAACTTCATTAGATTCTTCAATTTCTATAATTTTTTCGCTTAATATTCATATTGTCATTTCAGATGGTAGAAGTTGATATACCTCGATCCTTGTTTGAGGAACAAGGTAGACAGCTTTATGGAGCCAACCTATTAGAAATGCAGGTATTGATTCAAGTAGCACCATTCTTTGGCTAATCGCGAGACTTAGATATTTGAACTCCAACAATTTTTATGTTTATGATTTGAATGGAAAAAAAAAAAAAAGGAAAGTTCTCTCTCAGGCGCACACATTTATGTACTAGTTCTTATTTGGCACAATTGGGGATGCAGACAAAAATAAAATTAAATGAGCAGCAGCTGGCTTCTCTATCAAGTCCAAAGGCTGTGAATGAATATCTTGAGCATCAAAAGGAAAATATAACAAATTTGATCAAACAGAACCTGGCAGTTGGTGACATATATAGGCGTGAAAATCTGCAGGTATGCATGTCTGATTTTAAGATATCTATTTTATACAAATATTTCATCAGATCATACTGACCACAAATGTTTCCTATTGTCAAAAGATGATATCAGTGTCTCAGGGCCACTCAGTTTAATATTATTGAGAAATAACGTTTGCTTTGCATATCAGATTCTTTATCATTTAACTGTCTAGTGTATTTAGTAATTTATTTGGCTTATTAGAATGATCTGTGCCTATATGTTCTGTAGCTTTCTACTGACGAGATCGTAAAAGAGGTTGAGAATTCTATTGCTGAATTCAAACGTCAAAAGCAAGAGTATGATGAGGAACGAGTAAAGGATCAGGTTTGCACCTTACTTTTGAATCTGCTTACTGTGATTTTGTTTTCAAAATTTTGTTTCTGCTGCTTAATCATTGCATTTATACATATCCAAAATTAAAAACATATTATGAACCTTCTTTAAAATGGACCATTTTTAATTTCAAGGAAGAAATTTGTGTTTTGACCTTCTCTCTTCCCTAATTTAAATTAAAGATTGATTGATATGATATATTTAAACTTTCTTGAAGGTTCAAGAAATACTTGAAGGAGCTAAGGTGCTTGAATGGTTGAGAGAACATGCAGACGTTCAGTATATAACAAGCTGAGAGACGAGCACCAGTGAAAACAAAGTTGGAAAGTAAAATTGCGGATCCATTTTAAAGAATTTCCTTTCGGCTGATGTAAGTTATGAGAAAATAAACAGTTCTTGATTGAATTTTGTAGAAAGAATTTTAAAAACAGAATTATGTATTACCATTTACCATGACGACAAATCTTTCCATTCGAAGTAGAAAGCACTAACAAAAAAAAGTAGGAAATAGTACAGAAAGCCCTACAAAAAGCTCCATTTGCACCCTTGACATGCTAGACAGAGGGTCTGTCCAGAAAGAAGATACATATTCTATTTAAAACTGAAATCTTTCCAACAGTTATGTATGCATTGAAAAACAGATATATTTGTCGTTACACATATGCTTAAAATGTCATGTCAAGCCCAAAAGAGAAATAAGCAATGTGATATGCAAGGATCTCTGTACTCACTGGTAAATATACCCAGCGGTAAAAAAAGAGTGGTCTCAAAAAATTCTTTATCCATTTCCACCATTTGTAATGCCAATTGAAGCATGCTTGATAGAATATACATAGTGAACTTGTCATATCTAGATTAGATGCCTTTCTTGTAATACCTGTCCAAGTTTTGTGTAAAGAACTAGCTGCTCCTCGAAACCAAGGTCGCTCATTATCTGCACAATAAAAATATAAAACGAAATGATTCGCGACAAAATATTTGACTGTTTGGTTCTGGGAAATGGTCAGAGTTGAAACGTACCCTTTTGTTTGACCTATATCTATGCAACATTGGAATTGAAAGAAAAGTAACAGATGGAAACAAAATCCTCTAAATTTCACATGATTGAAAACTACCCAATAAATTGCTTAACCGAAAAGCTCACCTGGTCCAAAAACACATCAACTGAATAGTCATGGGGGACAATAAATGACTGGTGGTAAATGTAAACAAAAACAGCCATCACCATCTGAAAAAAGATACATAACACAATATAAAACACAACAGAACAAAATATTGTATACTTTATTGCATGTTTCATACTCATAACAAGTAATTGAAGGTTCTTTTTATGGCATAGTCTAAGCATTTAAATGAGGCAGATATTGCAATAGCTTGAAAATTTCAATAGTGATGAACAAATTACCCTTTGACAAGTCAAGTTATTGGGACAAACACTGATTTACTTTAAATTCTTAATTAATATGAAATGAACTGCGTCCTGAATTAAACCATTGCCTGTTCTGATACAAACCATGGATTATTCAAGTACATATTATGTATATTTATGTGCAAACCTGGCAGTCCATTCTGTCAGTAAATCCACCATGTCCAGGTATACTGTCACCAAAGTCCTGGATTCATTGGAAGAGATTAATGCTATATTTGGAGTTTTAAAGTGAAAGGTGAAAGGAAGATGGTTGCAAAATAAACCCTGCTATAAAGATGAAGAACAGACCTTGATTTTAAAAGCTCTTTTGAAACCGCTAGCAAAAAATCCTCCAAATGGTGCTATGATGGAGGCAAATAGTCCTAGCCACAACGCATGCCACTGTACTGGCAAAATTGCTATCTCTTTCTCAGGTGTCTACAAATGTTGCAAAATGAAAAACTTAACCTTTAAAGTCATAAGAACCTAGTTCAAAGAAAACGTGTATGAACAAGAAGCTTATTAAAATACTCAATTATTACAGTGTGAAGATGAATGAATACTGTTAGTACTAGTACTAGCTAATGATGCAAATATTTTCCCTTTTCTTTTATTCTCATTCATTATATTTATTTCACATTTAGATTACCAAGCTTACACAAAATTAATGGATGCTTTTTACCTTCTTTCCACTATCCTGATCAATATAAACTCTACTTTATAGTAGAGTTTGGCAAAATCACAGTGGCAGTATGATTTTGGTGAAACTCCAAGTTGTAGCTTTTGCCAAAATCATAGTGGCACACCGTGATTCCGCTAAAGTCGCCGTCAATACAAACATCCACATATATGTCAGACTTATAACTGCCTTAGCATATTAATTAAGTAATCTACTAAATCTCAAAGAAGTGTCACTTACCCAATGAGAAACAAATTCTGGCAATGGAATGTTCTCTGGCTTAAAAATTGGGTCAGGGTCACACTCAAGCCAACCAGTTGATAAATCCTGAATTTATTGAACCAAAAATAATCAACATTAGGAATAGCTCAAATATGTCCTCTTATGTGGCTGCACTCAGTCAAGATTCTTACCTTCCTTGGACATGTTAGCCACTGGAAGCGACCCAAAAAATTTGCAAACTGCACAAATAACAGGGAATCATCTTTTTTATCAATACTCATTAAAAAATGTCGTCAAATAGTTTCTTTCATGGTGCATCATGTATCACTAAATGATTCTAACCGTAAATGCAGCAATCATAGTTGCAACAGATGCTCCGATAAAACCTTCCCACGTTTTCTTTGGAGATAACTTAATCAGAGGTGTTTTCCCAAAGAAGAAACCAAAGAAATATGCAGCAACATCATTCATAGCAATAAGGGATGCAGGGAAAATAAACCTTCAAAATAATGTTAACATGTTAGATTTATATTATATAAAAATAATTGAAATCATGAAGAATATAAAGGTTAGAAATGACTAAGTAATTAACAGTAATAGAATATATTAATATGTATCAGAAGGTATGTTACCAGAATATTCCTTGAAATATATTAGCTACTGTGAATGCAGACTGAGTAAACACAATAATAAGTATCATATGTGTCCATGCATACTGGCCAAATTGATACTTGTAGTATCTCTTCTTTAATGAAAGAATAAACCCTACAAAACCTGAAATTGTAGATGAAAATACTTACTCAGAAATGAATTTATTATACTACAAGGCAATACCAGACAGAAGACCAGCAAAATAAGACATCATATAGTAAAATTAAGTTAATCAACAAGATTGACTCAAATTTTTGAAGAATGTATCCAACAAAGATAGAACCTATAAGAAATTAGGAATCTTAGCTGAACATATGTAATGATGAGTTCTTCCTCTCTTACCAAGTTTTGGTTAACTTAGTTTAAATATCATTAATCTCCTCTGTTTTTAATTTTTATATTTGTATTTTTGTATCAATTTCACACTAAATTCATGTGTGGTATAATATTACAGTCCTTTCATGACTTATAATTTTCAAAACATACTGTACTCCATTTCCTCTGTATACTTAATAGATTGACAATAATTAGAATAATCATACATCATCATTCTTACAAGTGAAACACATTTAAAAGTACTAACCTGCAATATATAAGAAGTAACATATAACCATTTGATACTTGATGAGGTTGCTGACAAGTCTATAGAAGAATTTATCTGATGTAACTGTATTCACAAGGTGTTGACTGAGAATACGGCCATACACGTATAGCATTGCTGTGAAGAAAAAATGCCTGGACCATTGTATTCAGAATCTTATCTTTTGTGAAACACTATGGATTTAATTGAATATTTATCATGCATAATTTCACATGAACATGTTCATGAATAATGCTTACCAGTTCAAGAACTTAGATTTAGGGAGACGTTTATCTTGATTAGCACTTCTGAGTAGATTGAAGAGCTCACTGGCCATAACAATTTGGATAATAACAATCATGGCCCAGATGTAAAGATGACCCAAATATAGGATGAGTAAGACACAAGCTAGCATCCATAGAGACGAGTATGCACGGATCCACATTGATCTATATTTATATTTATCATTGACAAGTAAAAGGTTTCCATTTGATTTGTTTATCTCATGAGGAATCTGATACAAAAAAAGCAATCATCAGTTTGTTTTCCCTTCACTACATTGATTGAAATTTATAAATATATATCTGTAGGGAAGTCCATATCCAACAATTAATTTATCAACTATATATAGATGTTGAGGAAATTTTATGATTTACATGTGAACCAACTGGACCAATAATAATAAAGAACCTTTGGAAACATATGTACCTTTCCATTTGAAGCACAATACTTTTTCCTACAGTCATCATTACAATTTGATAAAAAAAGATCCACCACACCAGCCCTAACCTGCTCTGATACCATAGTTGGGGGATTTTCAATACTATACTAAGATATATTTTGACTCCAATATTAGGCATAATTTGACTTTGATACCTCTTGTTAGAGAGTTTAGAGAGCAGTAAGGACGACAAGTAACTAATGACCATAACTACTGAAAGATTCAAAATACAACATCTTTGTTCAAAATCTTAAAAGTATTGAATATATGAATCATCTTTTATGTATTCTTTATTTAGTTCATTCTCAATAAATGTGGGATTAACCACTCACATTTAAATTTCAATAACACAATAAGTGAATACTCCTTCCAGAATGAAATACAAACAAAAATGATAGTTGAAAAGTTGATATATTTAGACTCAATTCTTAACCAAATACATAAATCTTGCGACTCACACTTTTGCTTATATTTCATTCTAAAAAGAGTATATAATAAATGTATTCAATAACACATAATGATACATGTAAACATACATACCACAGCAACCTCATTTGCGCGTCTTCTTTGGCGAGCATTTGGCGCTTTTGGTGAACCACAACTGTGATCCGCATTCAAATCTTTCATTGTTCAACTAATGATATATACTTCAAATATTTTTTGAGTTATTATACATTCATGGATGGACATTCAGGACTTCCCTGAGACATCAAATGAAAACATAATATTATATCTCCAAAGAGGGATTCCTTAATTAACATACTCAAAAGAATTCCAAAAAAAAACATACTCAAAGAATTGCCTAATGCCCCGCAAAATTAATAATTCAGTAATGAACTTGTAACATTTAGACATGAAATAATCATAAGCATAAGTTTGGATTCTCTCAATCATCTCCGTCTCTGTAAATTTTACTCTTTTTTTTCTTCAAAATATCTATGTTTGATTGAAAATTGATATCATTTGATTTATTATGAGAGTATATTAATTAGAGTAGTTAGTCCTATGGTATTCTAACCTCTTACATCAAAAATCAACTATCACAACCTAGTAATAGCAAGTATTTGGATCACATGTAATCAACATATAATATATATACATTTTTTATGAAAAGCAACATATAATATTTGAATCTACATTAGAATGTAGTATCATTGAGGGTCACAAACTAATGCACAAAATTATAATATTTGAATCTAAAATTTGTTGCTAAAAAATGAAATTAATGGGATCATAAACTCTGACAAGGAAATGATAGAAATGAAAAGGAGTACGTACTTGGAGAAATTCCTATAGCTAGCAAGGTGTATATAGAGAGAGAAAATGATGAAGGAACGTTTGAAAGAGGTTGATGAATTGAAGATGAGATGTGACTTTGCTATGTTTCAGGAAAACTAAACGAGAATAACAGAAAACAAACACACAAGACACAAAAGAGAGAGAGAGAGAAAACTAAATACGATAGATACGTGAAAGTCTTCATTGACCAATCAAGGCCCCTCACCTCACTATAACTCTAATAATTATTATTTGATGATGTCTAAAATTTTAAGAAAAGTTTAATTACTACTAGTATAGTGCAAAGATGTTTCACTGTTCAATCATATAATATTTAAATAAAAATTAAAATAATATATTTTCTCACATTCGATTATTTTGGAGATATAAACTAGTAATCAAAATATTGTTATTAGTGGTCTGAGAGGGATCCAAAAACACTATTTAAGATGGACCCAAAAATCACCGTATAAATTATTTTGAAAATTTATCTATGCAGTACTTTTCTCGTCTCACAATAAAAGATATATTTATTTTACACACAAACTAATTAAAGAGTATAATTAAAAATAAAATAAATTAATGAAAAGATATAATTAATAATAAAATAACTTATATCATATTGAAAATTAAAATCAGTACTTATTTAAGATATTATTTTTGTAAAATATGACACTTATTATAATATACTTATTATGATACAGATAATTTTTTTTTTATAGACCAAATATAACATTATTGTGGCGATCATATTTTAGATTTTATTAATGTTAAATAATAAACTTTGTATATGTATAAATAAATAATATTCAAATGAGGGGTTGGGACCCATGTTCCTCCCTCCCTTGATATGTCTCTCTGTAAAAAAAAAAAAATAGAAAGGGAATTATCCCATCTTAATCAAAACACATCGAGACATTTTTTTTTTGTTAGAGAATTTAATAGTTAGATTCACCCCCTTAAAACGTAAATAAGTAGAGAATTTTGAATTTAAATTTAAAATTCAAACTCATACATATCAACGACTTTACAACTAACAATTGAGCTGCATTTTACTTAATACATCAATGCAAAATTTAATTTATATATATATATAAATGTTTTTTGTCTTAAATTTAATTATATATTGTTACAAATGGTTTATTTTTATTTTTTGAGTATTTTCTACAAGTCATAGCCATGTGCCATCAGTTTGATGCCCCCACTTACTCTATGTACTTTTTTGCTTAATTGAAAATCCTAACATTATATATATATATATATATATATATATATATATATATATATATTAAAAATAAAGTACTCGTACTTGAATAATTTCCTAATACTAGAATATTACAAACAATTAAATTCGAGAAAAGTAATATTAGAAAATGCAATACTAATAATTTAAAATCACATATAAATCAATATTCTTCAAATTGAATTAGTTAGAGTGGACATTAGTTCCATTATATTATAACATACAATGAATGGCAAACTCAAGAAGTGGGACCCACAACAAGTATAATTAATCAGTAAGACTAAGAGAAGGGTATCATTATCATACATACTAGAAGGAAAGTAGGGACTCCTATGATACAAGAGGAGGGTTTGCAAAGATGGTACTTTATACTATAAATAAAATACTAACGCATGTGTATAAAAGAAAAATACAAGCGCGTGATAGATGATGCTACGTAACGTACATATAAATAATAAATCGATGTTTATGTGTAGCAAAGATTGATGGTCACTTGTACGATGATTGGAAAATTAATAGTAATAATTGATAATATACAAATATTTGCATGTGAGTGTCTTAGAGATTGTGCATATAATTGGATAGCTGGTCAATGGAGGTAAACAAATTCAGAAGATCGAGATACATTATTATTCTCTGCCTAGCTCACATGTAGCATGGCCCAAACCTACCTGTGCTATCTATTGGCATTTGAATACTAGTATCAATTTGCAGACATGAGTACTTGTTTAGGAAAAAATATATGCAAGGATCTATTATTTAGAGATATATTAGAGATGGGTGGTTGTTTAAAAAGTTGATGTATTTTATTCTAATCAACTTATCTTATTTTAATGTTAGGTTGATATATTAAATTTTTAATTATTATTTTTGTTTATATTTTATTCTAGAATAGTATATATTTATTTTTATAATAGTATAGTAATAACTTAATTATACAGATATTAATGTTTGTATTTAAACATAATTTAATAACTATGCACACAAAATAAAGTATTAAATTTTCACAATTTATTTTATGTCACCCTACTTTAGACGAACTTACGATGTATTAAATTAAAATAAAGTGATTTGATTTATTTTGCCATTTAACACGACATCAATAATTATATTAAATTATTTTTTTGGTCCTTTTATTTCAAGTTTTATTTTTGTCCCTTAATTAATTTTTCGTTTTATTTTATTCTCTTAACTATGATTTTCATCCGCCACTTTAGACATTTTTATTAGTTTTATTAAAAAAAACGTTAAGTGTGTGATACATGTTGATTAGGTCTGCTGACTATGTTATCTGGGTCACCCATATAAAAGTCAAAATTATGGTTTTAAACATATTTTCCATTCTTCTTCTACTCCTCCACCTCCACCTCTCTTCTATTCTCCTTCTTCTTCTAATCAAAGAGACAAATTGTAAGTCTTAAGACTAGATCTTTGAAAGAAAATAAAAAACTAAACTAAACCAAACCAAATCAAACCATGAATTATACCATTGAATAATGTTAGTGATAAATCAACGAGTAAACATATAGAGTGAAACATAATCAACATTGAATACTATTATCAAATAAATAAAAGTATACAAGTTTCAGATTCTAACAAAAAAAATAGATACTATAAATTCTAATTTTGACTTTTATACAAGTGACTCAAACATTATATTCAGCATATCAAAGTGACATATATTGTACACTTTAATATTTTTTGAATAAAATAGTACTAACAACACATTTTTTGAAACACACTTTTCAACACATTTTCTTTAATTCGTTATAATTTATCTAAATTCCACTAAATTCACATAATACCTACTTGATTTAGTGAGACTTTAGCACTCCTCTTGAATAAAACTAACGAAAAAAATTTAAGTTGTTGAACAATAACTAAAAATCAAAACATAAAAGAAATTAATTATAGATACAAAACAAAATCTAAAAATAAAAAATAAGAACGAAAAAAGTAATTTAACCTAATGATTATTATTCTAATAATGAATGGTTATATAAAATGACAAGGCAAGTAATGGTCCAAGGAAAAATTGTAAAATAAAAGTGGTGTATGACACACTTAAGAGACAAAAATAGGGATGTATGTTGTCATTACTGATTTGGACGCAGAAGTGTTTGATTCGTGATGACACCCAAACCCCTGACCGCGTTACCCTTTCTTTATCTTTGCCCCATATCTGGTTTTCCTTTCTTATGCTTTTTCTTTTCCTTTTATTTACATTTTTCCTTAAATAATTAATAACATTCTTTTAACAAAACCAAAACAATTTCTGTGTAACCAAAATATTAGGACGTTTGTGTTGAAATTTGGATTGATTTTGAGCCAAAAAGTTATCAAATTTAAAGATAAAATTATATGTTAATTTGATTTGAATTATACATTAAAACAAATCCGACTCAATTTAATATAATTATAAGCAGTTTAATTTCAATTGATTTTAGATATTCAAAATACAATTATAAGAAGAATTATTAATACTAAATTATAAAACACTATAAAGTAGTACATTTGATACAAAAGTAAATTTTAACATTACCAAATAATAATAATTTCAATTATATTTGAAATTAACACTTCGAATTACCACTTGTTGGCCAATTAAACTTAATTTAGCATTTGTGTGTCCAAAAATTAAGAATCTATTATGGCGTAACTGCATGCAATGTCTCCCTACTATAGTTAGACTGCAAGATAAAGAGTTATTTGTCCAAGTGGTTGTATTATGTGTGCTAATAGTGATTATAATTTTCATATACTTTTTGGACGTTCGAATAACATCAATCTTTGACAAAGGTGTATTTCTTCCTCATTTTTAGTGGTTATTCTTAGTCGTTGTAGGCTCATTTTTTCTTCTTTTTATAGAAACTATTGTGTTAAGGTTATTAAAAAACAAACAAATAAGATTGTTCACACACTTGCTTGAACGACCCTATCACTAACTAGTTTTCAATTATTGATTGATTGTTTTATTATAATAAAATGCTATAAACTTATTATCGTAAAATAAGATGCGGTCAAACTCATTGTGGGAGAGAAAATAGTAAAATTGGAGGTGATTATGAGGGAAGTGGGCGGTGGCGAGTGATGACATTTGTTAATTAAATGAAAGACGCGTGGCATTTAATTAAATTAAATAAAATAAAGAGAGAAATTAGAAAGAGAAGAGAAAGAGATGGTCTTTGTTGTGGGTCCCATGAATTTGTTAATTTCCCTCCCGCACTGTACGCTCTCTGTCTTCACTTCTTCTTAATATCTCCATTTCTATAATCTAATCTTATATTACTTTTTAGTATTATCTAAAATCAAATCTATCATCACTCATCACTTCTACTACTTACTCTTACTCCATTATTATTATTATTATTATTATATACACTTTCACACTATTACAACTACATTCACACTCTTTCACGAACTCACTCTCCCTAACACCACACTCTGTTTCAGATCTGAAACCCTAAATCACCTTCAAACGGTAAGCATTCTCACTCTCTTCTTCTGATCTACCTATACCTCTGAGATCTGCTTCTTCCTCATTCACTCTTCATTCTTACTTACACTTGTCAACTTCTTTCGTTTTTCTTCTGATTTTATGTCATGTCACAGTTCATTTTATTAGTTTAGCATTCAATTATGCTTATATATGATCAATGGAACTTGATTTGTTTCTAGATTAAATTCGTGAAATGCCACTACTTTGAACTTTATTAATACAACAAGTAATAGTAGTGATGATAATTTAGAAACTTAGTGGCTTTAATTTTCGAAGATCCTTATTTGATTTTGTCAGGTTTAGCTATTGGGATCGGTAGTTTGGGGCACTAAAATTCAATTTTTCACTTACATTGAATTTTGAGTTTGGTATAGTAGATTCCGAATTCACATTGTGTTTCTATTTTCTCATACTGTTCACAGCTGCTAGTTTTCTGTGCACACAATGAGATGTAGCGTGTTTTACCTCTTTTGCTTTTTGTATTATTATAAGTTTTTCATTCGGAACTGTGTCTGGTATAAATGGGAGTATATATATGTCTGGTTTTTTCGGGTCTTCACTAATGATATTTTTCTATCCGTTTGGTTGATGGAGAAAGGAATTTCATGTTTTTTGTTGTTGTTGGGGGGTGCAGTCTAGGGTGCTCTGGAACTTCGATGGCCGTAACTGAAGCTCAAAATCCGCTTCTTGGAGAAAACACATGTGGTTCATTGTTGAAGAAGCTGCAGGTAACTTCATTCCATTATTCATCTCTGCCACCTTAATGTGCTACAGATTACTAAGTTTATGTTAAATTTATTCACTGTAGGAAATATGGGATGAGGTTGGTGAAAGTGACGAGGAACGGGACAAGATGCTTCTTCAGTTAGAGCAGGAGTGCTTGGATGTGTACAAGAGAAAGGTTGAGCAGGCTGCAAAGTCGAGGGCACAACTACTTCAAGCCTTGTCTGATGCTAAGCTTGAGCTTTCTACGCTTCTATCAGCCCTTGGAGAAAAGAGCTTTGCTGGAATTGTTCGTCACTACTTAGCTTTATACTTTTGTCTTAAGCTCACAACATAATAACTGCATATATATGCTTTATCACACACTAAACATTAAAGTTACAAACTAATTGACCATGCGAATCTTTTATTCTTTTGCAGCCTGATGATACTTCTGGAACTATCAAGGAACAGCTTGAAGCTATAGCGCCAGTACTCGAACAGTTATGGCAACAAAAGGAAGAAAGAATAAAGGATTTCTCAGATGTACAGTCACAGATCCAAAGAATATGTGGAGAGATAACTGGGAATTTGAACCTTAATGATGTACCTGTGGTCGATGAGTCTGACCTGTCCCTGAAGAGGTTTGATGAATATCAATCTGAGCTTCAAGAACTTCAAAAGGAAAAGGTAATTTGGTTGCTGTGTGGAATATTATATCAGTTAGTCGCAGATTTGAAAACTCCATTTGATTTCATTCACTAAACAGCGCATTGAGAGTTCTGTTGCATTGCTTTGTTTGGCAGAGTGACAGGTTGCACAAGGTTCTTGAATTTGTGAGTACTGTGCATGATCTATGCGCTGTCCTTGGTATGGACTTCTTCAGTACCGTAACTGATGTTCATCCAAGCCTGAATGATTCTACTGGTGTCCAATCCAAAAGCATAAGCAATGAGACTCTAGCTAGGCTGGCTAAGACAGTCTTAACACTGAAAGAAGATAAAAAACAGAGGCTGCACAAGGTTGTTAACTATATGCTTTCCATTGTTTGTATTTTTTGCATACCGTGGTTTGTCTTGCAAAATATTCATGTTCGTTGCCCTTGGAAGTGAATTTACTTTTGACATTTTGAATTCATTTCTGATTGGCTTTTAGTCCATGGTATAATTTTTTCTTACTTTGACCTGTACATCCCTTGCAGCTCCAAGAATTAGCTTCTCAGTTAATTGATCTGTGGAATCTAATGGATACCCCTCCAGAGGAAAGGAAACTGTTTGACCATGTTACCTGTAATATATCAGCTTCTGTTGATGAAGTCACCATTCCTGGGGCCCTTGCTCTGGATCTGATTGAGCAGGTACTAAAGACCTTCTGAAGATTAAAAATTTGGGCTCTGAAAATTATGCTAACTGATTATTTTGTTCTTTTTATCAAGGCTGAAGTGGAAGTTGAGAGACTTGACCAGCTTAAAGCAAGCAGGATGAAGGAAATTGCTTTCAAGAAGCAAGCAGAACTCGAAGAGATATTTGCCAATGCCCATGTAGAAATAGATCCCGATGCTGCTAGAGAGAAGATTTTGGCATTGATTGATTCTGGAAACATTGAACCAACTGAATTACTGGCTGACATGGACAATCAAATCGCGAAAGCAAAAGAAGAAGCTTTAAGCCGAAAAGATATATTGGACAAGGTTGAGAAATGGATGTCAGCATGTGAAGAAGAGAGCTGGCTTGAGGACTATAATCGGGTAATTATAATCTCCCTTATTCATTCTTTTCTGTGTGTTCATTGTGCTTGGTTGTGGTGAGAGAGGTGAACCAAGACAGTTACATGTTAACAAAAGTTGTAATCCTTTGAACTGAGTCAACTTGCATTTGCCTTTCTTCCTTAACCTACCAGTGAAAGTTATTTGCTATTTGATAGTTCCTTACCCTATTTCCAGAACTACAAAATTTTAGCTTTAGCTTTAGCACAAAATGGTTGCATAAGCTTCCCCATTTCGATATAATAATTTTACCATCTGACACAACCATGTAAAACAGGACGAGAACAGGTATAATGCAAGCAGAGGTGCACACTTAAACCTTAAGCGAGCTGAGAAAGCTCGGATACTGGTAAATAAAATTCCTGGTATGTATGGAATGAAACCACAACCACCATCAGATACTGTTATTATTAATTCTATTCGCTTTAAATGTAAAAAAAACAAAAAGATGCTCTACATTATTGGAATAATTAATGTTGTTTCTTTTGGTGAAAATGCAGCTTTGGTTGATACATTGGTTGCTAAAACTCGTGCATGGGAAGAGAATCATGACATGTCATTCACATATGATGGTGTTCCTCTTTTAGCCATGTTAGATGAATATGCCATGCTTAGGCATGAACGAGAAGAAGAAAAACGAAGATTGAGGGTAAGTTTCAACGACGTGTTGATTAGGATGACTGATTTTCAGATTAACTGGAGCATTTGCTAACAATAAGACCATGAGTAAAATTAAACAATCAGCTTGGCCTAATTCTATTCACTACGCAGTTTTACTGACTGGTATAACCTGTGCACATTGCACTCTGTAGGACCAGAAGAAGTATCAGGAGCAGCAAAGCACGGACCAGGAAGTTGCCTTTACTTCAAGACCAAGCCCTGCTAGGCCAGTTAGCGCTAAGAAGGTAGGTGGCCCTCGTGCTAATGGAGGCGCCAATGGTACTCCTAACCGACGCCTATCGCTTAATGCTCATCAAAATGGAAGCAGGTCCATATCAAAAGATGGAAAAAGAGATAATACTAGACCAGTTGCTCCTGTGAATTATGTGGCCATATCAAAAGAAGATGCTGCTTCCCACGTTTCCGGTACCGAACCCATCCCAGCATCACCCTAATGAGAGCTTAATATCAATCCCGTAATTCATCTTTGTAGCATTGCCATATTACTAGTTACTGCTTTAGGAATATAATATGTGAGTGACAAGTAATTAGAGAGGAACTGTTCTGAGCTCTGTGTATGTTATATTTTCCATATGGAGG
Source organism: Cicer yamashitae (assembly GCA_037974755.1). NCBI lineage: Eukaryota > Viridiplantae > Streptophyta > Magnoliopsida > Fabales > Fabaceae > Cicer > Cicer yamashitae. The sequence continues at coordinate 49,583,984 of JBBPBQ010000004.1, forward strand.
TTTAATCGATACATGTTGGCTAATATTCCATTGAAGCCCTTTAGTATGAAAATATACACAGTTTGTAGTTTTGTCTTTTTTTCTTCTTCCAAATCTTAGCTTCTTTTCATTGGTTTTGTGACCGCATTTTTTCTGTCCAAAAACATTCATTGGTTTTCTAATAAATTAAAAGCTTAGGCATGTTAGGCCATAGAGGCTCATTTTGATTAGGGAAGGCTTCGAGGATCAAATATGAATTTGCCGAATATATTATCTTCTCCTGATGTTCCTGAGTGAAATGGAATGTATTTCCCATGTTCATATTAGAATCGGATTGATAGATATGAAAATAATGTCTCACTCTACCACTGAAATTAATAAACCTCTACGCATCTTACGGCAAAATAGAAATCACTTTTTTTATTTTTGACAACAAAATAAGCCTCAAGTTAATCAACCAAAAAAATCACATCATTATGCTTATCACCCGTATCCATCATCATCATTACCACAAAGCAAACATAAATCCCACAACTTTATTTTTTAATATAAATTAAAAATTTAGGAAAGTTTGGTACCAACATTAGCAAGATTTGAACTGAGGTCCTCAAACTTATGTTGGCCATAAATTCCACAACTGTGATACAAAAGTGTTGGTATTTCTTTCTAATTGGTGATGGTATTTGGTCAAGTCATCAAAATAATCTATCATATGGAAAAGGAGGATGAGTATTCCAAAGTGTTGGAGTCTTTCTTTGAATTTTGAGACTACACATTCAAACTTGGAAAATACAAAATGTGATTTATATTTTTTTTTTGTAAATCCATACATTGACTAACCATTATCACATTTGGAATTTCTAAGCCACATTGTTCTCCTATCCAAGTCAAGAATGATAGTGAAAAAGAAAAAGTTCTAGTAATCCTCTAGAAAGTGAGATCATAATTTTTGGTGAGAGTTCAGAATTATTGTATACCACCCAAATTGTTACAAGTTGGATGAGATCCATATTATGGGAACAAAATGCATTGACTGGAATAAATTTTTTAGAAACAAAAAAAAGGTGTACTACATCATGAACCAAAGATAATATTCATATTTTTTCGGCTTATCAAGCATAATAATGTATTCTATATATATTTATATATTAAAGGAATCTTAAGTTTTAGTGTAATTTTTTTTTTCTAATTTTAAATTATTTTATTTTTATTTAATTAAATAATTGAAATTCTTTTTTTATTTGACAGAAATAACTGAAGCTCTTAGAATATTTTTAATTATGTATAAAAGAATACCAAATTTTTAACTATATATAAAAGAATACCAAATTTTGTTGTAAAAAATTTATTTCTTCCAATATTACACTTCGTTTAAACCGTTTTATTATTATTTTAAAATAATTATATAAAATTTTATATCTGATACTACTATTTTTATCCAAAAAAACAAACACGCGTTACTGATTAAGAATTCAGAATCTTATTTTCAATTTTAGTAACAAAAGACAATAAAGAAAAAGAGTAACTTTATTTATTTTTAACATTTTTTATTTATTACCGAAACGAGAAGCTTTGAGTTTTTTATACTTGAAGCCACAAGCAAAGCGAATAAACGACGTCGTTTCTGTTGCAACAGTGTTCTCTCTCAGAATTGCGATGGCGAACGAGAACGAACCCGCGAAGCTGTTGTTACCATACCTTCAACGCGCCGATGAATTGCAGAAACACGAACCTCTCGTTTCTTATTACTGTAAATCCATCTCTTTTCCCTTTTGCTTTTTATTTCATATTTTTTATTTTGGATCAATTCTCATATATTTGATTATTATAGCTTCGTCTCTTATCAAATCTAAAATTTCCTAATAATATTTATAATTATCAATTTTTTTTGGTAAATTTAGGTCGATTATACGCGATGGAACGTGGCTTGAAGATTCCGCAAACTGAACGCACCAAGACCACTAATGCTCTTCTTGTTTCCCTCATGAAACAGCTCGAAAAGGTTCTAAGTTTAATCTAATCCGAATTTCATTTACTGTGCCGATTAATTTTTAATTGCTCCTAATCAAAATTAACTAAAAATACTACAAAATTTATGTCTCATATTTTAATTGATCTTATGGATCCCAAACTTGTTTTGTGAATGAAAAGAAAAAGCAAGTTTTTTCTTTTGTGTTAAATTCAATTTGAAGTGGCTGCATGGACCATATTCACTTTTGCTAGTTACACTGTTTTTTTTCCCCAGTTACATCCAAATAGGTTATAGGTTAAGTAAACTGAATTCATGTACCCTACGTGAACTTAGGTCACATTCACATGTGTGGTTAATTAAGTTCACGTAGGTTACATGAATTTAGTTCACGTACCTATTTGGGTGTAATTAGAAAAAAAATATAGGTGTCACTGGAAAAAAATATGGGTGAAACTAGAACCAGTTACCCAAATTTTACTCACGTAGCTATTTGAAGTTGTTGAATAAAAATCGGATGACATGCATTCCATTGGTTGTCTGATCTTCTGATTTAAGATCCAAAAATTTCTGTATTAAGGAAAAGAAATTACGACACTACGAGTCCATGCAGTATAATTTTCTTATAGTCCTTCAAAGCCCCTAGATAGAAATGGAATGGTTCATGTTGTGTCATGACAAATTAATTACTTGGAATCCCAATCCGATATTGATCAATGATTCAATGGCTAGATCATTGACTATAGTGACAGCTGATTGAGTGTTTCCCCAAAAAAGTAGACATTCATGCTGTTACTAAGTCGGAACTTTTGAATGAAGGTCGGACGACTCATTTTAAGATAAGAAAATTGCACTAAGAAAAGTAAAATTGAAGTTTGAGCTGTTTGATTTTAATCCAACGGTCGACACAGTGACTGCAAGGAATCCAGATCCTCCGGTTTACTAATTGCAGTGTGTCATTTTTTCACTGGTGAATTTCCTCAAGCTTGAATTTGGATGATAATAATGTAACATGTTTATATGATGACCTGTACTTTTTTTATCTCTTGAAAACAATTTGAGTGGTTGACACAATTTGATTGGTTATGTTTTTGTAATTTTTTTTATTTAATTGAATCCTTGATTTGTTTATAAATTTATCTTTCTTTGCATTATCGTTATTGTAGGATAAAAAGTCAATCCAGTTGGGGCCTGAAGATAATTTGTATCTTGAGGGATTTGCTTTGAATGTGTTTGGAAAAGCAGACAAGCAAGATCGTGCTGGAAGAGCAGACTTGTATGTTAAGTCGCTTATTTTTAAAAGCATATATGTTACCATGAAATTTTTATAATGCTCATACTCTTTTGTTTTGTCTATAACATAACTTTCTTGGATATTAATATTTTTATCTGTGATAGTTTTTTACATATTTTTCTGACCTTTTGCAGGAACACGGCAAAAACATTTTACGCTGCTAGCATCTTTTTTGAAATTCTCAATCAATTTGGACCAGTTCAGCCTGATGTGTGTACTTGAATGCATTGAACCTTATCTTTTTTAAGCATGTCTCAATTGCATTTGCACGGTTTTTGCTAGCCTTATTTGGTAAAAACTTGGGGCAATAATATACCTCTGTGTAATTGTATTGTATGTTTAATATTTCTGGTTTCTTTTGCAGCTGGAGCAGAAACAGAAATATGCAGCATGGAAAGCAGCTGATATAAGAAAGGCTTTAAAAGAAGGAAGGAAGCCCATGGCTGGCCCTCCTGCTGGCGACGAGGACCTGTCAGTTCCAACGAGTTCTCCTAGCAATAGATATGTACGACTCAAAACTCAACCCGGTGTGTTATGAGTTTAATCAGTGCATATAAATATATTAATAAATATAAACAGTTAACTTTCAGTACTTTATTCATGCAGGATATTGGGACTACTGAAACTTCTGCTTCCAATGCTGAATCAGATTCTGATTCAACACATAGTTATCATAACCCTGTCAACTACCAGAATATGCCAAGCATTCATCCTGCACCTAAATTCCATGATACTGTTAATGATCAGAATTCTGCAAACATTCCACCATCTTTGCAATTTCATGATAGGGTAGATGATAATAAGCATTCTTCGATTGTTTCTCCATCATCTCAATCTTATACACCTGGAGTTTATCCTTCCCAAGACTTCCATCCTCCTCCATCTTCCCAGGATTATCATCATCCACCACCTTCCCAGGATTACCATCATCCACCACCTTCCCAGGATTACCATCCTCCTCCACCTTCCCACGATTATCATCCTCCTCCACCTTCCCATGATTACCATCCTCCTCCACCTCCTCCTTCCCAAGATTACCATCATCCTCCACCTGCCAGATCAGAAAGTTCTTATTCTGAGCTCTACAACCACCAGCAATACTCACCAGATCAGTCACAGAATTTAGGTCCCAATTACCCTTCTCATGAAACTCCCTCTTCTTACTCTCTTCCCCATTTTCAATCTTATCCAAGTTTTTCAGAAAGCAGCCTACCATCAGTACCAGTAAACCATACTTATTATCAAGGATCTGATGCTTCATATTCTTCCCAGTCGGCTCCTCTGACTACAAACCATTCATCAAGTGTGCAACAAAGTTCCAGCAGCAGAAATGGAACTGTCTTGGAACCCAAGCCAACTACTAAGACATACCAGTACGACAGTAGCTACCAGCCAGCACCTGAAAAAATAGCAGAGGCACACAAGGCTGCAAGATTTGCTGTTGGGGCACTGGCATTCGATGACGTCTCAATTGCAGTAGACTACTTGAAGAAATCACTTGAGTTGCTAACAAATCCATCGGTTGGCCAGTAAGATTTTGTGTAAAAAACTGGTGCTTGTATACATAGTATCTTGTTTTGTAATATATTTTATTCATCGTGTATTAAAGCGTGAAGAAATCCAGTAAACATGACTTGAATGAAAATCATGAAATCTGCCCTGTGGAGTGTCTATTTCTAGCTAATAATGAAGTGTTATTGAGTTTGGTTTCTTTGTCAAGGGGTTATGAGACATAAGGATATCTGATTGATGAATTTCAGTTGTCAGTCTAGATCAATTTTCTTTTATGGGTCTTTTCTCTAAACTTAATTTAGGTGCACGTTCATTCATATATTGACCATTAGGGCATGTTTGATGGTCTGGTCAGGATAATGAGATAGAATAGACTTATTCTATTTCCTTTGATGCAGTAATCGGATATGATAAGTAATTAAAAAAATTTAAATAATCCTTCCATTCTGAATAAGAGTTAATAAATATTTTCTGATTTTTGCCCTTTCTTATTCACGTTTCTCTCTTCCTCTAGCCTCCACTGCTACTCTCTTCTCTCCACTTTGACTCTCATCGCATTCTTCTATTATATATTTTTTTTTTTTAAAAATTGATGGAGAATAATAATTATTTTCCTATGTATTGATATTTTATTTTGTGTCGATGGATAATAATAATAATAATAATAATAATAATAATAATAATAATAATAATAATAATAATAATAATAATAATAATAATAATAATAATTTATATATAGGTAAATATGAATTGACAAGAACAAAATAATGTGATGTTATATCTAATGTTAGAGCAAATATTTTTAGAGATGATTAGACTTTATTTAGCAATTTTTATAATAGTGAGTTATTCTTCAATGCAGTTTTATGAAAATCATAGCATTAGAAATCGATTAATGGATAGAGAGGGATTAAAGGGAGAATTTTTAGAGAGTTTGATCGATCGAGATGATGTTATGATAGTAAGTCATTCTTCAATTGTGATAGATAGAGAAATCACAATTTTGTCAAGTATATAAAATTACTTCATAAATTATTTACATTTTTATAATAGTGGGTCATTCTTCTTTTTTAGCATTATTTATTTATTTATAAAAAAAATATGAATGTTATGTTGAAAGAAAAAAAAGTTAAATAGATTATAAGGACAAATTTGTCGTTTTATCAAAATATAAATCGGTTATCTGTTGTGTATCAAACATTGAATATGATAAACTAATCTTATCAAGTTTGTTATCATGTGCGTTACAAACACATGACATGATAACTCCTTATCTTGTCCATATTCTATCATGATTATATCTTGTTTCTTATCATATCTTGTCTCTATCATGACATGATAACTCCTTATCTTGTCCATATTCTATCATGATTATATCTTGTTTCTTATCATATCTTGTCTCTATCTTATTTTGTCCATTAAACAGACCTTTAAGAAATCTGAATCTCAGCAATAAAATTGATTTCCGACAAAACCAACTCATGTTGTCACCCTTAAAAATTATTAGAAAAATTAAAATCTAAATATTTATAAGTGCAGATGGTGTATGCTTCATCTGCATTTCCATAGAGACTTGTCATAATCATCAATATTATTCAAAACGCTACATTACCAATTGCTTAATATCGTCGATGTATGATAAAAGGATCAATGGAGAGAAAAAGATAAAGTGGTTTAGGTTCAGTATAACCAATTATTTGCAGACAACATTAGACAAATAAAATGGGTACTAAATAATTTAATGACATCAATCTACCGTTCGAATTACATGTTAGTAAAGCTGAATTAGATATTTTGAAGGAAAAAAATGGGAAATATAAATTTCAGGAAGATCAAATGTAATGTCACATCCAAGTTGTATAAAACCATTCTACATCCTCATTCTTCGGAAACAAAAAAAATATAAATATATTCATGCGGATGAATAGATATTTGACGGTTATTCATGAGCCAATACAATGCTCAGGCGCAGACAGCAGAGTTAGTTAAAAATTCATCCATTATCTGCCTCTAGCTAGAAAAGTCATTACTGGACACTGAATGGGTGTGCAATGATCAACGAAAATCCCATGGATATGCTTTTTTAGAAGTGGCTTTTGTACAAACTAAATATTATACAATTCCAGAAAACTGAGGACTACAATGATAATCACGTAAAAAAAAAAAGAACTATAATGATAATCTAATTTCAAAGATAAACATGTAATTGGCGGCCCTAAAGAGTCTACGTACAGATAAAAGAATTATACAGAATGAATATCTATAAAGAACAGCACTAATATATAACTTAAAACTAAACTAAGCAGTCATAGCTTAAGCTGAATATTTAACATCAAATGCAATCCATGCTCCCCAGCTATATTTTTGAATGAGGCAATACTGCTGCTATGAGCCTTGAAATGGGTCTCGCATGAATCTTAATGTATGCTAAATTACCGTGCGAGAAAATATCCCGTTTGAAACCACCCAAATACCTGCATCCACACACAAGGTAACCAGATATTCTAAAACTGCCAAGTTCATGTTTTATCTATAATAACACACCTTATGCATGCTTAAACTTGTCTGGTTCACTATGGTATCAGGTCTTATCATTAAAGCTTTAATATGACTTTTTTTTACACGCTAAAATATGACTTTAATCCCTCAAAATAGGATAATCATTGTTAATTTGTCAGCTTTTGGATCATCTTTTATAAGTAAATAAAATGGATACAATTTTATTGTGGCACACAACACAAGTGATTTACTGGGTTAGATTCAGTAGATACATTAGACTAATGAAAATCTCAGTTTAAAATTTGGATAGATGCCAGGGGTCAAATACTCACCACAAAACTGCAATGTGGAGGAACCACAAAAACATTGTATATTCAACTGATAACAGGTTGAAATGACTTTTTGATTTCATCATAAAACCACCTGCAAAACAAATCAAATCACCTTAAGAACCCCACAAAACAAGAATAAACAACACTCCTGTGGAAAAATACTGAAATGTTATTGAAAATCTTAAAGAGTACAAGCACTAATATGATTTCTATCGACATCGCTCCACCTAATAGTTCAGATTAATGAGTCTAATATAGTAATCACTAATAATTAAAAATATACAACAAATAAATAATTGCATACTATATATTTACATAATTTTAAGTTTTCGATTGAGTCTAACACATCCCCTTATAAAACGATTTGTAAGGTGGAGATGCCCAAACTTTTTCAAGCCCGTCTCTTTTTAGTGTGAAATTTGAAATATGTTTCAGTACACACCCTCACGTCACGTCCAACACTATTAGACTTGGTGTGTTAATAATATGGTGAATAACCCGATAAATTGACTCTATTATGAAGTTTTTTAGTTGTTCCCAGCAGCTCCCAAACCTTCCACAACCACGATAATAACTAATAAGTGATCCAAATCTCCTAATATGTGTTCTCTATTTCTGTTTTATTGTTACCAGCAATCATAAAGTTACAATACACAGAGCCATAACCAATGAAAACTGTTCAGAAAACTAAGGATAAAGAAACAAACCTGCAAAGGAAAATGGGCTGTACACTAGCACTTGCATCAATTCCAAATTGACATCTTCTGTCATTTTCCTGTTTAAATTTATCGTATGGAAGGACTACACAAGGGCCTCGGATAGAGCTAGCCATTTCGATTCTATCACTATTAGATTCATAAACCTTCAAAAAAGAAAAAAGAAGGCATATCTATAAGAAAATATCATAAGAAATATGGTTCTAAGCAATAAGATGTGGAGCATTATCATTTGTTCGGAACACCAATCAAACTAATGTAGAGGTTCCACTTGAATTGTTTCTGAATTTGCTTGATAGATAACTGTTAGTCACATGAATTTATAGATATGAAGTTGTACAATTATAATCCCTTGATTATAGGGATTAAATCTTACTATAATCTCTCGTAATTACATCATAATTATATACTAGGAAATAGGGAATATATCCATCATAATGATTTGGGACTAGTCCCAATCTTGGTGGTAGGGTTTTATAAGGCCCAACGAATGAGAGCTCTAATACCAACTGGGATTTGTCATTGAATCTTCTTGAGAGAATTACTCTCAGTCATGTGAATTTATATAATCCCTTGATTATAGGGATTAAAACTGATTGCTAACATACCAATGCCAAATTTTAGCACTTGCGAAAATGAATTGGTATCCATTTAAGAATAAAGACATGTGCCCATTTATATAAATAAGTACAAAGAAAATTTAAAAAGTTACCTCATTGACTTCAGATATACAAGGATGCCCGATATTCCCAGGCAAATCATCAGGAAAGTAGCACTTCGTCGCCTTAACCCACTTTATCCCAGTTTTAGAATCTTCCCACATAGACTGAAAATTAAATAGGAATAAGTCTCTTTGTCAAAGTTCTTTATATTTATATAATGACTCAATTTAGGACAAGGGTACAAACCAAATAATGAATTAAAACACAACTTTTTTTATATTCATATGCCCTTCACAATTCATGGGTGAGTTTGTATAAATATGATATATTCAACTGCTAGATTACAATGAATACATGATAATTTGCTTGCCTGAAGTTTAGAAGGCGTTAATTTCCCATGGTTGGACGTGAAAAAAGCATGACCCTGCAGCCTATATGTTACTCCATCAATGCAGCAAGATTGGTAATACTTTTTCTCATCTACAAGTTGTACAACATCACCAATCCATTCTACAACATGTGAGCTATCTGAAGATAAAGCAGAGTGCTGAATACCTTCAGTATTAGTTCCAGAACCTCCGACAGAATTTGGTTGTGCAACATCTGGGTCATCGCGCTTGATATCATAAGTTATATTTTCTCCTCCATGAGACTCCTTTTGTTTATTAATCATAAAACTACTGCTAACGTGTCTATCTGTTGATATTTCAGCAGTGTCCTGTGACGCTGTCATCCCAACTTGAGCATTTTGTGATGATTGCAAATTTTCACATTTAATCGGCTCGGAAATTTTAGGAGTTTCAGATTCTGAAGTATCTTTACAGGTCAAAGCCTTTGAATCTATTTGTTCAGCCTGATTTTCACCTGGCAAACAGGTGGAAGCACTACAAGTTGCAGATTTCATACTGATGTTTGGATCAGGCTTCTCATCAATGGTTTCGATGCTGGGTGAAATGTTCGAACCTTGTATATCTCTCATTTCTGGGGTATTTGAGTCAAATGACGGCTCATCATTGTGATTGGCACTGGAAACTGTTGGAACAGAGTTTCCATTTGTAGTAAACATCTGTGGGCTGACCTTTGGATCTGAGCTCTCTGCTTTCTTCTCAGAAGGTTGAATACCAGCTACATTAGAGGGAAAATTTGGTGATGTGTTTGAGGATCTCATCACACGACCATATTTTGGAGGCAAGGGCTTTCCACCGCTTAAATTCAAGCACCTCATGCAGTGCCAATCAACCCTATTATGAATTCCTCTGATGACTGATGGCTGCAGGCACTTCAAGTGAAATCCCTTTTCACAAGCATCACAGAGAAGAACGGAATCAACATCACTCACAGTGAGCTCACATGTCTGACAAGTGAAAGCCTTATTCATATAATCCCTTGATGGAGGAGTCCATGTGGGCTGGTCAGGAAGCTTTGGTAGAAACAGTTTCTGGACAATTTTTGCAATTTCAGCGTGACTGGGAATCATAGGAGGTTGAGTCATGTTCACAGCCTGCAATTGATGGTGCGTACTAGACATATTTCCAGGTGCTGTTTGAGTAATAAATGGTCTAATGCTCTTATCAGTTGTTACTTGTGGACCTGCCCTTGATGCGGTTACATCAGCAGTTCCTTCAACCTTGACAGAGTTATGAGCCGGCACCTTGTTTTCTGATACGCTTCTAGCTAATGATGCAGGTTGAGTTTGTATTGACCATGTAGGAACATTCACCAATGGTTGGTTTGCAGATGAATTTGCTACAGTTTAGAAAATATCTCAAATTTAGTTGCCACTTCTATGACTGAAATGCCATAATATTCAATCATATGCATTTTATTAAAAGCATACAATAAACCATCAGTATTGCAAACTATGAAAACAAAACAAAAAATCCCTGCAGAAAGTCAAAACCTATACTTTTCCAATTTCTATTACAATCACCAACAAATAATAAAAAATGTAAGAGAAAAGACAACCGAAGGAAGAGGGCAATCATTCAATTTGACACTCTTGAAAAACAAGGAAGCAATAACAACTTTTGCTTGGAGACTATATTTATTCAAATAACCAATCTAGTGATATTTCAGGTTTTCTTCATGCAACATCGCATTCAATCTCAATGTATTATATAGAATAAACTCCTGTAAGTATATAATCACAATATTTAAGCATTTTATTACATTTAGTTAAGGAAAATATGGATCTCAGCAAAACAAAATGTATGTCTGCACCACATGTTTAAATCATCATACAGTAAGAACATATTGACATTGCACTATTAGTCATTCATCAATAGGAACATGCTGGCGAGAAGCTTTGGTGGAAATTACCTTGGACTTGAAGAACATAAGGAGCTCCACTCAATCCTCCAGTAACTTTGAACTGTGGGTTTTCAACTCTAGGCAATGCTACAGAAGATGGATTTCTCCCCAGGTGACTGCTAGGCATTACACCAGAAACCATGGGCGGTCTCACTTCACTGCTGGCTGTTTGATATTGCATTGCTGCAGAAGATCCTGCAGCAAGATGGGGAGGAATAGACACCATGGAAACTGCAGAAGCTGTTGCTGTATGGTTTGGTTTGTCAGGTGCAAACATTCGAACAGCATTTGTTGGCACACGATTGTCAACCATTCCACTAGCATTTGTTTGCAAGGGTTGAGATGTATATGTTGTAGAAGGTGCAGAGAACTTCTTTGATTCCTCCATCTAGAAATCAAAAAGATAGCAGACAACAAGCAAACCAATTATCTAACTTTTGCACGAAACAAAAGTAAAAAGTATGAAGCTTTTCACATTAACAGAGTTCAACTTCCTTCAATCTCCACCAAGTTCCTACAGTCCTACCTCAAGAAGGTAATTTAAGATTAAAATGAATTGCAACATGAGATTATGATTGAAAAAATAAATTACCAAAAACTCATGCAAGCAATCAAAAGTCAGTAGTATTAAATTATCCACCAAAAGAACCCCACATTAAAAAATAGTAATACAAATAATTGGATATGAAGCAGCAAAGGACCCAACACACTTATCCTCTTTTTCTGAACTGACATACTCCCAACCTACGAAGCATGTGTAGTGACACGGACACAAGATACGACACCGACACCAACACTAACACTAACATGTCGACCCTAGTAACAATTGGAGAAAATGAATTATTTTTTAATGTAATCAATATGTTAGTGTCGGTGTTACGCCTTTGATCAGAAATGCCAGGGCTATAGAGCTCCCAACAACCAAGATATAAACATAATGTCACTTAAGCATCAATAACAACAAAGTTTCAAGCTAATCAATAATTAAAAACAAACAAGACCTACAATACATTCAATGACTTCAGATTCCACATAATTAATCATTAAAAAAATTAGCGAATTGCAAAAAATTGAATTAATAGAATTGAATTAAGAACTGAGAGTTTGAATACCTTGGATTTAGCGTACGAATACCTCTCAGCAATGGACGTCTTAGGAGTTCGAAACCCTAACCTCTGGTCCCCAACCTTAGCATTCAAACCTAGATCTTCAATAACGGTGTCAATAGCTTCACCGGAAACAATATCCTTAGGAGCAATCCCCTGACATAAGACAGCAAGCTTAGTCCGAGCCTCCCTCATTAGCTCAACCTCCACATCAGTTGGCTTCTTTCCACCTCGCACCGCCGCCATCGTCGATAAAACCAAAACAATCTGCGCCACTCGCTTCAAATCCCCCTCCGGCTCATCATCAATTTGCTCAACCTTCGCCTTCTTACTGCACCGTTCGTCTCCTCCTCCGTTCTGAACCTCCTCCGGTGGAGGATCCGTCGTCGGTTCTGGTAACTCGTCCATCGGAGAGAAACCCTAGAGAAATAGAAGGAGACAGAGAAAGCGAGGGAAGAGGAAAAAGAGAGAGAAGAGATTTTAAAAATTAATAAAAAAGAAAAAGAAAAATAGAAGCGGTAATTTAATTAAATATATATTGTGAGAGAGAAATGTTGAGTTAGTTTTTGGCGGGTAAGTGTTTTATAGTGTGTGTTATTGAAATTTCAATTTCAATTTGAGTTTGGGAGAGATGAATGGAGATTTTGATTTTGGGGGTAAATTGTAGTATTTAGGTTTTATTTGGGATGAAACAGAGCGTGCGTGGAACGTGCGGTGCAATCCCTAACTACAGAGATAAAGACCGTTTTATATAACTCGCTTACTCCTCCTCTTTCCACTTCCTATCTTACATTTATTAATCTTAATTAATTAATGCCTTTTAATTATTTTTATTTAATCAAATTTATTAAAATCAAATATATAATAATATGAATATAAACCATCAAACATATCTGGGAAAAGTAATAATAAAGTAAATGCTAACAAATGTATAAGAACACTTGTTAAAGAAAATTAATTAAAAATATGTTAAAACTTGGACTTTCAATTTTTTGAAAGTTTAAATATTGTTATTTTCTAGCGAAAATTCTATTTTTTGTTGCTTGATAATAATTCATTAAACTGTTACATAAAAAATAATATAAATTAACTTTTGCCAAAAATAATAAAAGTAATAATACATCAACCAAATAAATAAGTTTTGTGTAAATAAGTTAAGCAACATATTTTATTAGGTCTTAAATATAAAAGAAAGTATAAAATTAATGTATTTTATTTAAATTTCACCGTCCAAATTTTAGATAAAATAAATTCAATTTTATTTAACATTGAAAGATGTGAAATTTCTCTTAATTTAATTAGTCTTTTTGTTACCAAAAAAGTATTCTTAATAAATGCATTTGAAGTACTTTTTAATGGATCAAAAAGTATAAACTTTTTATAAATAAAAGCAAAATTTTAACTTTAAAATATTTGAATACACAATTTTAAAAAAAAAAAATTATATATTTGTATTTTTAACAAATACTCAAAAACACTTATTAGTATTTGTCTACCAAAAAAATCCCAAAAAGTTTGTCACATATAGTATAACCATAGTCATTTACATAATCATAATTTAGTACGATGTTTTTAAACACCATGCACACTTTTTTTTTTTAAGATATTACTTTTATATTAATTAACTTATCTACTGTGTGGAAACCAATATACATTTTCATTCCAAAACAAAACAAACAAACAAAATATCATGTGAGAGTAGGAGAGTAATGTATGAAAAAGTTGAATAATACATAAGAGTAAAAGAATAATATGGCAAACCATTACAATTCTCCTAATAAAAAATAACTACTATTACTACACTTCTTAGTTGGATATTCAACTAGTGATCACTTATCAATAAATAAATTATTATGACAAGATATATCTTAATCTACGAATGGAAAAATAAATTACATAATAGATGGTATTTTGGCAAGCCATCTATCACGATCTATAAAAAAATTTAAAGTATATTTATTTAAGTTTAACTTATGTAGTGTCTCCCATTTGACACGATTTTTAGTATTGGCTCCGGGTCCTTTACAATTAACTTCTGCAAATATAACATCCCGCCTGCATGATATTGTATATATATTAAAAAAAAAAAAAAAGTAAAACAAAAATATTAAATTACTATGAAAAAAAAAATGATGTGCAATACAAATATATATTGCCTTAAATGTTCGGTTTTTACATAAAAACAGATAATAAAAATAAATTTAATTTTTTTTTTATAAGTAGGTGTATTAAAAAAAAATTACGTATAATAAAAATACTGAATATGTTATTAAAAAATAATTGAATATTTTATATGATGCGCAGTAGTGATATATATTCTCTTGGACCAATGTTTTGATTATCATTTTAATGTAAAGTATTAATTTAAACTTACTCTTGGTTGGGTTTTAAATTCCAAATATCCCATCCTTGGGGAGTTACCACTGATGAAAGGTACGTTTCCCAAAATATAACTCTTGCATAAGGGCCCCAAGGTCTTCCAAGATTCACATTACCAGTCCCAACAACAGACCCTCCTCTAAAAACAAAACCGTTTCTATCTTTTGGTGATTTTCTAAATTGTGCTGTCACAAAACCAATGGGCCTTCCTTTCTCTTGTACAGCATTTATCACACAATTCTACATGTGAAAATCAATGGAAAAATAAACACTTAAATTATTTAATTTTAGTGCAAAATAATATAAATTAAAACTCAATAAAGAAATTTTGTGGGTAAGTGGTTAATGTGTTTCATATAAAGAGTCAAATGCATTTGTATGCAGATTTTATCTTTAATGATGAAACACTAAGTGACAAGAGACTTTACAAATATTTGGTGGAACACAATAATCAACAAGACTCTCTTCCTAGAATATTATGGGTGAAAATAAAATTTAAATGTATTACCTCAAAATAACTTTGGCCTTCACCAAAAATAAAATCTACTTCCCCTTGAATAAAACAATTTTTAAAGTAAGAGCGTCCGCTTGATATAAGTAATGTATCTTGATAACCAAAAAATTTACATTCAAATAAAACAGTTTTATCACCATATATATTAGCTGCAACTGCAGGTCCGTCAAGTCCAAATGTGTTCTACAATTATACAAAAGAAGTACATTAGAAACAATTGGAGTTTTATCAATATTGTTGCTAAATCCTTTTATTGCATTTTTGTTTTACCTTGAATGTAATACCACTCACAACAATATTAGGTGGAGATGAAATGAATGAAGCGCTCATAGATGTGCCCTTATTGAGAAATGAGTCATTGTAAGTAATGGTTGTGACATTGCTACCTGATCCTTTTAAAATAATGCATGGCTTTTCGAAGGGTATATGAACTTTTTCACTACACAATTTCAATTAAAATACAAAAACATAACAATAAATTTAATATTTAATGTGTAACATTTCAACTTAGTTGTATGTGTATTCTTTATATCAAATATAAAAATAAAAACTTACTTGTATATGCCAGGATTTATTTTAATCATAACCCAATTTTTATTTTGGTTATTTATAGAATCAATAGCAGCTTGAATCGTTATGAATGATCCTTTTCTATGTTGGTCAACAATGATAGTATTTGCAATTCGATTTCCACCACAATCTACGGCACTACCAAGATAAAAACAACTAATAAACAATACTAAATGAAGCATCATGTTTGGTGGTAGAAGCAATTTTGTTATATTTAATTAGTAAAAAAATATCTTGCTTTTAAGTATAAATACACTTGAAAATTTAAACAGTTTTTAATACTTCTCTCCTCTTTTTATCACTTTTAAATAAGTCAAATCGGTTAAATAGTAAACGTTCTTAATTAAAGAGCATATATGATAATTTTTTTTGACTATATTTACAGAATTCTTTACAGTTTTTTAACCTGCATAAACTTTTTAAAAGTGCAAATTACACATGACAACGAGTATTAATCTCTCACTTTTTTTTTTACTAAAGCATTAATCTCTCACTTTTTTGCTTATTAAATTGATCTGATCGATTACGATTGTAAATATCGTTTTAGATTTCACGAGAAGATTCAATATTTACAATAAATAATTACATATTTATATATTTTTTATCTTAACATATATATTACGTTAAATAATATATTACAAATCAAATAACATCAATCTATATAATATAATGCACTAGAATTAACATTATGAAGTGACAAAAGTCCATTATGCTTGGAACATATTTAATATATTTAAAAAATATTGCATTAAGCTAATAATTAATTTTTAAGATTATTCTAAATAATATATTAAATAACATATCATATTAATCATAAAATAAATAAATGTTATAATTTACATGTGTAACTTAATATAGTTTCAAAAAAAGTAATAAAAATCTGATCAGTTTCTATTCGTATTCACAACAAGAAGTTTCAAAAATCTATTAAAAATAGTTGTTTCGTTTTGCTTACGATTTTTAGGATCGTTTTGTTTTCAGTTTTAAGGAAAAAAAAATCAGTTTAAATGTGACCATGCTTTTTTTTGACCCAATACTTTTTTTTTTTGGTAGAAAATTTGAATGTGTCCATATCTACATATACTTCCATATAATCTCTCTATTCAAATCAAATAAGAAAGTTATTTTCTTTGACTCAACCAAATAAAAAGATTGTAATTAATAAAAATAAACAAATAATTAATATTTCTTATTGGTCCAAGTATAAGGATCTTGGTCTCAAAAAACATATTAGGGAGAATCATAATATAAGAAACAAAATACAAAAATATAAATATGTTGTAATTTTTATATGCATTTTTTTATAAGGAACGATTTTAGGTATATATGATGATGTTTGGTCTATATGTAGCCTATTACACCATGTGGGAAACAAATAATTGGAAATAAGTAGTTCACTATGAAAACTTATATATCTCAATATGCAACTATATATACTAATTCTTTAAATTTCAGTAATTATTATAAAATTGTTGCATTTCATTTTTTAGATTTATTTATTTCTTTAGTGAGATTTCAAAATGTCTTACCATTTTGTTGATACTTTGCATTTTATTTAGGAAACTTGTAGTGTAGATTTCATTAAAACACAATTACAGAACTAGTGTTTAATAAATATTATTTTGATCCCCACAAGTATAATATATTTTGCCTTTAGTTCTAGTAATTTTTATTTTTGTTGACGGTCTTTGCAAAATTTTTGATTTTTGTTGTTTTGTTTTAGTTTATATAAAATTTGTTCAAATTGAAATTGATCTCAATAAAATGCTTGTAATATTCACATTAGTCATTATGTAATTCATATTAAAGAGGTTAAAATAAAATGTTCTACATATTAAATGGTTCGATTCCAACATAAACAATTATTGCAGTGATTAAAATAAACCAATAAATACCAAAAGCAAAAAAGATAAGTTTGCAAAGGCTGAAAATTCAAAAAAAAAAATGAGACTAAAAACAAAAAATTAAAAATAATATATTTGCACTGACAAAAGATATATTAAAACCAAAAAAAAAATATAAGAAACAAAGTCGGCACAAGAATAACACCACCAAAACAACCACTTTAGACCTCCAAATATAAATAATTTTTTACTTAAAAAAAATTTCTACTTAATAAAAAAATCTCATATTCTAATATTTTCAAATCTAAAAATAATAAAATCTTATCTAAAACTAATATTGTCTCAACAAATATTAATCTTATCTTAATAAAAAGATCTCATATTCTAATATTTTCAAATCTAAAAATAATAAAATTTTATCTAAAACTAATATTGTCTCAACAAATATTAATCTTATCTAAAGAAATATTGTACAAAATCAATTATATTAATTTAATTGAAGATTTTTTATTCTAAAGTGTCTAAAAATAGTTTTTTTTTTTAAATAGTAATTTTACTAAAATACTATTATAGACTCTAAAAAATCTCTTATAAAACCTATGCAAAGATGCGTGTTGTTTATTGAGTGTTGGTATTGACACCTAATTTTATCCGCTTTTTATTTATTTATCTATTTATTTATTTTTTACCATTTATTAAAAAAAAAGGGAAATAATAATAATAAATGTATAGAAATATAAAAATAAAAATAAATAATTAGGGCTTTAAACTTTAAACAATCACATATGTTCCCAGTTTTTTTGCCTCTAATTCCTGTTTAGACTCTTTTCTAAAAAATAAAAAAATATATATATAAAAATATATAAAAAAATAATTAAAAAAATAAATAAAGATACATAATTGAATGAAAGAAACTGAAAAGAAATGGATTGATGATCATAAAAATCGGTATAATGAGGATCAATTGAATGGATTGATGGTCATAAAAATCGGTATAATGATCATCAATTGAAAGAAAAGAAACCGAAAAGAATGAGATTAATAGTAATAAAATGGTGATCAATTGGCAATTATTCTCTTGTCTTTTGTAACCTACACCCGAAAGGCCTATAAATAATCGATAGTAAGAGTAGAAGAGGGAGGACATTTTGAGAGCACAAAAAATAGAAAGAAGAGAGAATAATAGGCAGAAGAGGAGCAGAGAATCTGGTCTTGGAAAATCAGTCCAGCAAAAAAAACCATAGTAAGGTATCACTTTCTTATTGCTTCTCTAATTTCTCCTTAATAGTCTTTGTTTGTATTGCATCCCTTTAAATTTTTTTTTTTCTTTCTCTTTTTCTGTTTATGCAAAAATAAACTCATATGTTAAGTTTTCATTTTTCTAAAGTTGTATGTTCCTAAAATTGTTTTCTTTGCAACACGAAATACTAAAAAAAATATAACTAATTGATGTTTATAAACCAATCACCAAGAAAACAAATTTCACCATATTGTAATATAACAGAAAACTCATATCACATCTTTATCAAAATAACAAAAAATCATAACAACAAATAAATAGTTTTCCCTTAGGATTAGAATTAATGGTCGCTGTCGCCGGATGAAATTCATCCTAGCTCGCCGCGCCACATCTCACCTCTTTTTTCGTTATTATTATATTTTCGTTACGTTGTTTTTTTAACAAAAATTAGTTTTTTTCTTTAAAACAAAAATAAAAAGATACAATCCGTGAATAAACATCTCACCTATTTTTTTCGTTATTATTATTATTATTACTATTATTATCACTATTACCACTATTACTATTATTATTATTATCACTATTATGTTGTTAATTTATTTTGATATGTATATATATAAAGTAAAATTAATAATAAAATCAGTTAACACATAAATATTTTCTACCCAAGAACTACGTGTGTTTTGATTTCCCCATTGCACCTGGGGATACGTAGGAGCAAGGTTTTTTCCTTGTCAAACCAAATTAATAAAAAAATATATTTCCTTCTTTTATTTATGTAAATAATTTATTTATTTTTTAGTGTTCTTTTTGGGGTAAAAAATAAATGAATAAATAAATAAATAGTTTGTATACAATTAATTATAGGGTAACCGTTTTAACGGACGTTGTAGGGTGGTAATACTTTCTCTACTCGTAATCGACTCCCGAATCCAAATTTTTGTTTCAAAAATCATTATTTTAGGTTTTATCCAATTTTTCCTTTGAATAAAATAAAATTGGTGGCGACTCCTTTTTCGCGGACAAACCGGACGCGACAGCTGGCGACTCCACTGGGGACTTTTGAGAGTCAAGCCCAATATAATTAATTGTATATAATTATTTCTTATTTATTGTTTTATTCATTACCCCTGTTGTTTTATTTATTTTGTTATATTGTGAATATAATTATAGGTGTCTTGTTAATTTATTTTCATTGTGATAATTTTTTTTATTTTAATTTATTTATTTTTCTATACACTACCCTAACACGACTCACACACTTATGAGTGGGCTCTATACCCGGGCTGAGTGCAACCTAAGATAAGTTAGAGACTGTGTAATGATAATCTTCTGGATGTACATCCTGTTTGGTTGTCATGAAAGTCTCACCTAGAGTTGACCTTTTCTAGAATATTTCCATTTTAATAGTTTACCTATTAATTGGTTTAATATTCTAGAATTGAGTTGTGTGCTCTAGGAACCAATTTAGAACTATAGAGCCACCCATAGTAAAGTTTCACATTAAAAAAAAACCATCAGATAAGAAAAGAACCATGTAGGAAACATGAATATATGAAAAAAACCTACCCTATCTATATCTCATATTCATCATAATGCATTGCATAATCATGCATGTTTCATCTTTTATTTCATTTTACAACATGTTGTTTTTCTTATTCTCCTCATTTTTTAAGAAAAATTAATTGTATATTAGGAGGTAGTAAAATGTTTCAGTTAAATGCACAATCATTGCATTCATTTTTTTTTTACATTCTCATAACATTTTCCTTCAAGAAAAAATAAAAAAAAATGGCAAAAAAAAAATA
>JBBPBQ010000004.1:49612595-49641299 GCA_037974755.1 Cicer yamashitae
ATATATATAAAAATATATAAAAAAATAATTAAAAAAATAAATAAAGATACATAATTGAATGAAAGAAACTGAAAAGAAATGGATTGATGGTCATAAAAATCGGTATAATGAGGATCAATTGAATGGATTGATGGTCATAAAAATCGGTATAATGATCATCAATTGAAAGAAAAGAAACCGAAAAGAATGAGATTAATAGTAATAAAATGGTGATCAATTGGCAATTATTCTCTTGTCTTTTGTAACCTACACCCGAAAGGCCTATAAATAATCGATAGTAAGAGTAGAAGAGGGAGGACATTTTGAGAGCACAAAAAATAGAAAGAAGAGAGAATAATAGGCAGAAGAGGAGCAGAGAATCTGGTCCTGGAAAATCAGTCCAGCAAAAAAAACCATAGTAAGGTATCACTTTCTTATTGCTTCTCTAATTTCTCCTTATTAGTCTTTGTTTGTATTGCATCCCTTTAAAAAATATTTTTTTTTCTTTCTCTTTTTCTTTTTATGCAAAAATAAACTCATATGTTAAGTTTTCATTTTTCTAAAGTTGTATGTTCCTAAAATTGTTTTATTTGCAACACGAAATACTAAAAAAAATATAACTAATTGATGTTTATAAACCAATCACCAAGAAAACAAATTTCACCATATTGTAATATAACAGAAAACTCATATCACATCTTTATCAAAATAACAAAAAATCATAACAACAAATAAATAGTTTTCCCTTAGGATTAGAATTAATGGTCGCTGTCGCCGGATGAAATTCATCCTCGCTCGCCGCGCCACATCTCACCTCTTTTTTCGTTATTATTATATTTTCGTTACGTTGTTTTTTTAACAAAAATTAGTTTTTTTTCTTTAAAACAAAAATAAAAAGATACAATCCGTGAACAAACATCTCACCTATTTTTTTCGTTATTATTATTATTATTATTATTATTATTATTATCACTATTACCATTATTACTATTATTATTATTATCACTATTATGTTGTTAATTTATTTTGATATGTATATATATAAAGTAAAATTAATAATAAAATCAGTCAACACATAAATATTTTCTACCCAAAAACTACGTGTGTTTTGATTTCCCCATTGCACCTGTGGATACGTAGGAGCAAGGTTTTTTCCTTGTCAAACCAAATCAATAAAAAAATATTTTTCCTTCTTTTATTTATGTAAATAATTTATTTATTTTTTAGTGTTCTTTTTGGGGTAAAAATTAAATGAATAAATAAATAAATAGTTTGTATACAATTAATTATAGGGTAACCGTTTTAACGGACGTTGTAGGGTGGTAATACTTTCTCTACTCGTAATCGACTCCCGAATCCAAATTTTTGGTTCAAAAATCATTATTTTAGGTTTTATCCAATTTTTCCTTTGAATAAAATAAAATTGGTGGCGACTCCTTTTTCACGGACAAACCGGACGCGACAGTTGACATATATTTGAACAAGTAATCCTCAGAACAGGACTGTATAATTTACAAAAGGTTGTGTCCAAAGCTACACCAAAGATGGAACAGATACAAGAAACTATTAACTAATGGATGTATCTTTGTAATTCACTCTCCACAGCTACCTTGACAGACAAGTAACTCATTCCATTTATGATACATGAGCTGGTAGATGTTTGAGATAGTAATCTCCTAAGAAGGAAACATCACTACACACTGAAATCCATGGGGGAGTGTACAAGATACGCGCATTCGCAAGCGCAAAACCATTAAGAATTGGCAATGGAATTCCCTTCTTTAACTGCGAGTTCATGTACGGTATGAGGATGGTTTTGAGGACGGTTGATGTCAGGGACTGCATATGTTTACAAAATAAAAAGAGTAAGGTTCATATAATAGCCTAGACTAATTAACAATAATGTATTTCAAAGTTGAAATTAGAATGATTTGTGTGTGCACAATGAGATGGTGTTATGTATGTGCTCTAAGGAATGTATAGATTAATAATGATTTATAAAATGACATAGTTAGGTTAAGGTGATTGCATTTATTGACATTTACCTGAATTACATTCATGTGAAGTTTCCCTATTTTGCTCCATTTCAAGTATGTGGAGAACTTCAACAATTTAAGCCGACCCGTAAGACTATTCCTTACGATTTCCGTGTCGCACGAAGCAATAATATCCTATGCAAATAAGCAAGATTAATAGAACATGTTAAGATAAGATATTGATCTTGTTATCATGAATGTTACCTCTTTAACTAACAATAGAAATAAACATCATCTGATAAATAGAATGATAGGGGAAATGTAGCATATTATGAGAAAAGTTACTTTAACAGTATAAGCTTCAAACAATGATAAACTAATAACTTTATTTAAACATACCACAGAGATGCATGCAACAGGTATGACTTCACCAGCTTCTAGAACATCGATTATTATATCTATGGAAAAGGTAGCGGCAATATCTTGATCCGACACTTGTATAATTGGTGGAGATGATACAGAAAAATTAAGATTCATGTCATCATTTGGATATTGCTTGTATAATTGAGGAATGATGAGTTTCCATTCCGCAGTGTTCAGAAGAGCCTGATCAGGTAGTTCATCAAGTATCCATTGCAAAGTATCTGCCTGAGCCAACAACAACATAAACTATCAAATCTATATTTGAGTCTATATAACAATGCAACACAAAACTTCTAATCAGCATGAATACTATTATTCGATGACAGTAAAATAATCCTTTTATCGCAAATTCTATGCAGTTCCAACACGGCGTAGCCAACCAAAGGTTTCATGACCAAACTTCATCATTAAAGAACTCCCTCCATTAAAAGTATGCAAAACATGTTCATGTATTGAAATCTTCAGAGACTTACTGCGAAGTAAACTTCGGAGGCCGATTTGAAAACATTTTCATGTATTGAAATCTTTATCATCTTTGGTAAATCACCACTTGAAACAGAAATGTCAGATCCTATGCGGTAACGTTGAGGTACTAAAACATCGTTTTTCTCAGTGAATAAACCATTGATTTCAAGTTGGATAGAAGAATTATTCAACACAGGATTGTCCACAAAAGAAACATTTAGAGCAGCAGTTTCGTCTAATGAAATTGTCTTCGGAAGAGAATGCAGAAAATCGTCAAGTGTTGCTATCCCTTTTATTATTTTATCAGAAATGGAATCTTCAACTGCAGATGCTATGTTTCCTTTAAAAGCATCAACAAGCCTGCAGTAAAATAAATAAATAAATAAATATTCACATAATATCTTCAACTACTATCTATTTAAACCATGTCTTAGGAAAATTGCTTACACTTGATAAAGCCAAGCTGCTCCACCATTCATTTTTATGGATAAATCTCCAACATCACATCCATAGTCTAAGAGAATCAGCTTAAGAGTTCCTTCTTGGTTCCTTAAATTTACAGTAAGCCCCACTTGCATATCCTCAACCTTAGAAACAAAGCACGATACAACTGAGTGGGGGACATTATTGATTGAAGAGGTGGATACAAAAATTTGTATGCATTAACCTATTTTAGTCTTTGAGAAAACTGAGACTCAATTTAGTCCCTGATATATAAAAGCAATTTTTAGTTCGGAAAAAAATAGATCGGAACAGCTTAGTTCCTACATTCTTTAAGAGAGGTGAGAACTAAGTTGTTCAGGTAGAGACTAAATTATCTCGGTTTTGTTATTCTTGAGGGCTAAAAGTTGCTTTGATTTTTCTCAATGACTAAATTTGATCTCACAGTTTTTCACCGAAACTAAAATTGGTCTTCACTTTTAAAACTATATTATTCTGACAGGTTTTTTTCCTATCATACTGAAATGCATTCAACAAGTTGGCCTAATTCCAGTTGCAGGAAAGTACAAAATGCAATTCCAACCTCAACATCATAACAACTTTTCTAGGACAACCAGGGTAACCAATTTTGACCAAATTAACCAACCTTAACATCATAAGCCATCAAATAAAATGCAACATCAGAAAGAAAAAAGAAAAGGTAAGCCACCATTGTAGTCCCTTAAAGTGTAAGACAATATCACTTTGGTCTCTGACTCAGCCAATAATTCAAATTTGTCCTTGAATCATCAAAATAGTCCCCTGAAAGATACTGTTTACTATTATAAAAGTCCCCAGAAGATAAAATTATTGTAAAAATAGTTCATAACCATTATAACCATTATAACATAAGTGACTAATCTAACCGACATTTTGATGATTCGATGACTAATTTGAGTTTTTGGCTGAATCAAATACCAAAGTGACATCCCCTATACTTTTCCTACAATTCAAGGACTAAAATGGTGGTTTTAAAAAAAGTCGTACTATATAAAAGTGAAGAATATTATTATAGATTATAGATTAATAGAATACCTTGACAGTGGCAGTTCCACTATCTGAAATTCCAATTGGGACTAACCAACTGCTAACAGTATACCTCCAATTCAAGCTCAAATTAGCAGTGGCACCTGAAACAACAACAACAATGCTTGTATCTCCAGTTTCAACAGATGAAGAACTGACTTGGATATCTTTGATTGTGATATCAGAAAGAATCACATGAGCTTTTCCAACAAGAGGTACTTGAACAGATTTCTCAATTTGTGGAAGCTGAGAAAGAACTATAGATGATATAGCTTGGTCTATTAGAATATCTTTGGCAAAGTCAAGACCCTTTTCAGATATAACTACAGAGATGAAACCCTCTTCAATACAAACACTTGTTGAGATGAATAGTAGGGAGAAAAATAGGAAAAATATTCTATGTACCATGATTTTTTCCTTGGGTTTTGAGGGATGAATGATCTTTATCAAACAAACATCAACATGCAGCCTAGGTTGTTGTTGTTGTTGAATCTTGTGAAGACAGTTTTAATGATTATTGTTAGTGAAAGATGAAATTTTGTTACTATTTTATCTGTTGGGTATGTAATTTAATTGGAATGGAGCTAAGTTTTTCTGCTAATAACGAAATGTGAGGATATTAGGTTGATTTTGGAAGTTTGTTCAATAATTAATTAATATTATTGAATTGGGTTGATGTTTGCATAGTATTAGTAGTGATCATTTATTCGGATTTAGATTCCTTACTGATCTCCATTTCACTTTAAATTGATATTAATTTTTTATAAAAAAATAAAAATTGTGATCTTAAAATTTAAATCAATCGTCTAATCAAAATTAGATAAACAAAAATTCATCTGAACAAAATCGAACAGAAAATTGATACAATTTTTTTTTAAAAAAAATAAAAATTGTAATCTTTAAATTTAGATCACGACAAACTGTAACTAACATGTGACTAACCTTACACCCATTATTCATTATAAAAATATATATAGTTGTGTGCAAGCTCGAGACCCACGCGACTTGTCGCACTTACATTTAGTGGAGGTCACTCAAAGGAGCCCTATTAAGAGGGACAATTAAAGATTGATACAAAAGCATATCCGGAGCATCATTAGAGATTCTTAATTTTATTTTGGTGAGACCAATTATGACATATCAGATTTAATAACCCTGCCATTTTTCACTCCAATTATGCAGCCCTTTGAAAATTCAAAATTGGTTCAAGTCAAATCACCCCAGGTTATTAAGTTTAATATTGTTGATTCTACTCAAAAAACAATATTTTTTAAAGTTAAAGAGCACGCTTAAAGTAGAATTGTTCTTAAAACCAAACTCCACACCAACTTACTCCAATGGTAGAAACTGATTTTTAGAGATAAGAATCCACTTAAGAACATAGCTGAGAATGCTCTAACCCAGACTCCCAAACATAATTATGCTGATTTTGAAAGACATTAAAAAGTTCTATGCATTAAGAAGATTTTCTGTTGAAAAGGATCATTTTCTTTGACAAGTGAACCACTGAATTCAGGAAATGCATGATTCCAATAACACACATGCTACATAAATAGCAGAACATAAACTTTTATGGCCCAAACGAATATCAAAACTTGAATAGTGGGTTTTTTCCACAGATTTATATGGACTCCCAATATTCCCTGATACAATCCAATTCTTCCTAATCAAGTTCTCATATATGCAAATGTCATTTTCCTTCTAAACCATCTATCCATCACGGCTTTTAAATGAACAGAGGTAAGAACCATATATTGCCAAATCACATACTAATTCACACCACTGCTACAATAATACAGATGAATGAAGTAGGCAGATGCTATGCTAGACTCCTGCCTCCATAACTGACAATTGCTTCACTGATTCCTCCCGTTTCAGACATCTTCACGATTCAAGCTCCTATTCATCAATTCAAGTATTTGGATATAGAAACAAAGAAAACTGCTTTATAGGAAGTAATCTGGAGCTGGTTTCTTGGCAGGTGCCCCTCTTGATTCCTGTTTCATTAAAATTCAAAAAATCAATTTCGACAGATTAACAAATTAACTTTTTCATTGGTGAGGAGGGGGGATAATGTATATAGACCACTGATTGTTTGGTCAAACATGCAAAGAAGGTACATTCAAATGAAAAGTCCCTGATACGTAAAATTCAGTAAGATAAAAAAATATTGAAACCATAATGCATTAGGCGCATTCTTTACCACATGAATCAACGAATTTGACATAAAGGGATTGACGCTTGTTTGCTGCTTTTTGAGGAAGCAATAATCCATATACTAGCTTATCAACATACCGAGTTTATAACAATAATCAATATCAAATGATTTTGCCAACAAACCTGTGGGGCAGCCTCAAACACACGAAACTGCTTATTGAGATTACCATCTAACTCCAGAATTGCAGCTACATTACCACATCTGTACAAAGAAGAAAAATGTCTTATTAAATGCACCAGAACAAAAATAATAACAGACATTTGAATTGATTATGTACCTGTAGCAATAATTTGGAGCTGACCAGACAGTAACTATCTGGTTATTGAACATCCATTTATATCCTTCCATTACCAACTGATGAGCTCGGCATATATAATCAATGTTATTGGAGTGGTTAAAAGAAGTAACAACGCTACCACCAAACAAGAAACCAGCACCACGGGGACTCAAACCCCATCCATCCACAATATCTTCAGGATCTGACCATAAGAGGTCACACATGGCACCGTCGTGAGGTACCTCTTGCTTTCTATCAATAGTTCGTATCTGGATATGAATAATAAATAATATATATATATATATTGTAGCCTTTAAACAATCTAAATCTAAAGACACAAATAAATTAGAGTAGAATTTCTAACCTGATCCAATGTTGAAATGGCAGGAGAAAGACCACCATGAACACTGAAAATCTTGTTTTCAATTAGAGCAGACAAACTGCAGTTTATCGTTATCAACAAAAGAAAAGTTATCAGTAGAAATGCAAGTTAAAACATGTAAGTTTGTAAATGAAGTTAGTTTTATTAAGCAACTACATATATATAATGTTTCCATTAAAACCCTACTTTCCTTTTTGGTTATTTCTATATACAAGAAATGCTAGCAAAACACAATATGACAATCTTTTCTACACCCTCTCTATAACTATGTGAACTCCCATGTGGCCTCTTTCGATAAACTGTGCACAATCTCTAAAAGAGTGTGGTGTTAGCATTTTTCTTCTCTATATCATTTGATAAGGATGTCAAAATATTCTGTCAATGGTTCTTGGAATCACCCACCTCAACCCTTTTTTTCCTCTTAAAATACACAAAGATAGGCTACATACAGCATCCTTCTAGTCTTAGCCTAGCTCATATCCATCTAAACCTTTCCCCTAAAATAGCAAGGAATTAGCATACACTTAGCAAGTAACAGTGTCAATGGTAGAAACTCTTCAATCATGAATTTGACAGTCAAAAGAATAACTAAAAAACAATCCAGAAGAAATTTCTCAAACAAATAACTTAATTTGCATAAGGATCGTCATAAATTTTCTTTGTAGAAAAAACATTCCAAAGAAAAGCACATGAAAAAGAGAAAGATGTCAGCAACAATATGGCATGAAAAATGGAGTTTGTGGTAAAACAACCATTTTGGGAATTTTATAGCAAATCAAGCATTTAAGTCTTGTGAAGGGGTAGCTCACGTGTGCAAGAAAAAAAAAATTAAGTAATGTTTAGATTAATATTGATGTCATCCACAAAAACACACACAGGCAGCCTGCCAGTGCACAAGACTCCCACCAGCTGGGATCTGGAGAGGGTAGATGTACGCAGCCTTACAGTTGTGCCAAGACTCACCCTCTCCACAGAAACATATGCACCAATAAAATCTTGAGATCTATTAGATAGCAGCAAACCTTAAATAATCGAATATGTCAGTACAATATCTCCAAACATTTACTGAACCATATTTCCGAAGGCACTCGTCATAGAAACCATATACCTGTAAAATGATGGACATTGAATAAGTATTCCAAAGTCAAAAAGTGTAGAGAAATATTGCAGTGTTTTTTCCATATTCATTATTCCACTTCAGCTCATAGACAAACCTGTGTGATCTGACGACTTTCATGGTTTCCCCTAATGAGTGTTATCCGATCTGGATACCTCACCTGATTATATGTCAATAATTAGTTGCAAAATGAAAGCAGCACAATTAATATCTCAAAAAGAATATGAGTGATCCAGCAACTGATAGAGCGTAGCTGTCACAAAACCCTTTTAACTTTTGTTTTTTGCTGAAGGAAATTATAAAAGAAGAATTTAACAAGATAACTAACTCAACTTTATCACATCCTTATGGTACAAAGAAATCATCAAGATATAAAGAAAGCAGAAAGAAGGGGTTCCAGGCATTCTTCCTAAAAAATAGAGAAAATATAACAGTATAAAGAAAAACACAAGCTCAAAAGTGAATAGCAGTCCCTTTGCATTATAGTTAAAGCAACAATAACAATAATAATCAAGCATTTTCTCAGTAGGTGGTACATGGACCAATCAACACTACAACTTTCTCATGTATCAAGTTCATAAATATATCATTTATCTCTGAGTCTCTATAGTCTATAGTTTGACATATAGTTTTTCTTTATCTCCCTCTACCTCTAACTTCAGTGTTGTCAATTGTGCATTGAGAAAAGTAGCAGTTTGTTCAACTTTCACTATGCTACAGCTCTATAGCGCCGCTATTTGACAAGATTTGAACTAACTTGCATTTCGCAGAACAATAGTATTGTGTTCAAATTCCGCCATGCAATAGCGCTATAGTGCCACTATTTTGAAAACACTAACTATTGGACTATTCTCCTTCTAATCACCTCTCATTATAGACAAAGGAATTCCTGAAAAGTTAATAATTAGAAACCTACAAACAACAAGAACCAAGACTAATCCCGCTAAGTAGGGTCGGCTAGAAACCTACAAAGTGGGTGCAAAATTGCAAATAAAATCCTGAAAATAATTGCTGAGTGAAAGAAGCCAGCATAACATTCCATCCTAGTGCACCAACAACCAGTCAAAAGAATAAAAGTAAAAAGCATCTCATTCTTGTTTTCGCCAACAAAACCTCAATATCAGTTTACTAAAAGACCATCAATAAAGCCTAAGTTTAGCCACTCATGCCATCCCATCACACAGAATTGTAGGATTTTATTCCAATAATAGCAAATTGTGTTCCCAAAAAAAAACATCAAGTTCAATCAAACACACAACATTACCCTATGACCAAACCTACAATCTGAAAACCATAAGAGCATATGTCTATTCGACTATTCTATAATAATAACCATTGAGCAAACTGACTGAAGCATTCTTTAAATTGTTGTAAGGCAGCCAAACGCATATCCAAAACATGCAAGAGCACACACAAAAAGCAAACTACAACATTCTCTAATATAACCACTAAACATGCTTCTAACTTCCGATTTCATGATAACAAAAACATTGCAAGAGAAGAACAAAAGATTATCTACCTTGAGAGCGAGCAAAAGCAGAAAGGTTTCAACGGAGTAAAATCCTCTATCAACAAAATCCCCAAGGAACAAATAGTTAGTTTTGGGGCAATCACCTCCTACTTTAAAAAGCTCTTTCATGTCATAAAATTGTCCATGAATATCCCCACATATCTACACACAATAAAAAAAAAACAAAGTTATCAGTTCCATTAAAATAAAAAATCACAAACAGGATCATAAAATAAAATCCCAACTACACTCTCGCCTCCTATGTACCCCCATGATACTGTAAACTTCACACAAATCACGAAACAATAAACTTTGTAAATTGATGGACATAAAAGGGGAAATTAAAACTAACCCTAACTTATATTTCACTACATCTTTTCTATATGTAGACTAAGTGACAAACACTGAAACTCACAAACACACTATGAGGTCCCGAGATTAAACTCAAGTGAAGATACACAACCTAACAATATCGACATTTATCAGTTGAGCTAGGTTTTACAGACAAATTAATATTATAATTTTCCCTATATAAATTGATATTACCAGTAAGAGTAGTTGTTAAACCTAACATATAATAGAAAGAAAATCGAAAGGGAAATTAATAATCACCCTAATACCCTATTTTATTTTAGAGGAAAAAAGAAAAGAAGAAATTGTAATAACTAAGTATGTAAAGTAGAAATTGAATGAATAAGAAGAAAAAAGAGTAATAATAGAGTGAGTTACGGTGACAGGGGCGTCGACTCTTTGAACATTGCTTTCTTCAACGAGGATTTCGATGGCTTTGAGGCAGAGAGCTTTAACTTCGGATTCTTTGAGAGGTTCGCATCTCTTCAGCTGTTCTATTTGTCTGTCTAGGTCAGACATCTCTCTCTCTCAGCTTCCACTGCTTGCTTCTTCAATTTCCACCTTTCTTTTCTTTTCTTCTCTTTTGCAAACTAGGCTCTTTATTTTCATTTATTTTCGAATTAATCAATTACTACTATTACCTGCTTTTTTGCGGACTGCTAAATACCAACTTGCTTTTTGCTCCAATATTAGTATAATAATCTCATCCAATTACAAAATGTTGCTCTTAATATTTAGGGACCTTTTGTTTTTTAGTTAAAAAAATAATATAAGAATCTACGTAATAAAATATAATATCTCTTGACTAACAAATGTCGGTATTATTAAAGTTTCATAATTTGAATTCAAAATTTATTGCAGAGTTTTTTTTTTTTCAAACTTAATAGTAGGAGGTTTTTTAGTTACAATTAATTTATATTTTTATTAAAAATATTTATAAATTGAATTTATTTTATATATATTTTTTTCTTGTTGGATGAGGAAAAGAATAAAGATAAAAAAAAATACTATTAAGTTTTTAAGAATGACAAAGTTATAACGTTAACTAAAAGTGCTAAAGTCAGAATAGGAGGTGGTTTATGAATGACATACACAAATTTCATGCTACTAGCTTCTATTTTCACAAATATAGGAGGTGGTTCATGAATCATATTTACATATTTCGTACTACTAACTCTCATTTTTACAAATATATCTGTACAAACATTTTTTGCTGAATAGTACGATGGCGGGAAAAATTAAGCTTTCTTCATATACTTTTATGATGATTTCCAATATATTAGCATAATAATGGTAAGGAGTATTCTTCATAGTCATGAGGTGAACCACATGGAACAAATATGAAAAGCATATAATCCTCTTAAATCCAACTTGTCAACACAACTTGACTCTAAAAAAAAAACTTGAAAACATAATTATTACGTATCTAATTGGAGTGAGAATAAGTCAGATAGACTAATAGATGTCTATAGTTTAGATTACGTCAGACCTTGATTAGATCATTTTTTTTTTAAAATAGACGAGAGTAAGACTTTTTTATAAGCATATTTAATTAAAAAGATCGTACTAAGAGCCACAAAAAACTTTTTTTAGCTTGTGAGGATGTCATACTTAAGCAAATATAAATATAAATAATTTTTTATGATAAAATATGTTTTTAGTTTTCACAAAATTATGGTATTTTGAGATTTGTTTTAAAAAAATATATTCATAATTTAGTCCCGTTTTGATTTTATAGAGACTTTTTTGAAGAACTAAAAATATCATTTTTTCACAATAACTTTTCACTAAAAGTAAATAAAAACAATTTTAGGTACTAAAAAATTGAGATTTTTTTTATAAGTATTTATTTGTTTTTCATTACTATTATTTAAAGTTAGATTTTGAACTTTTTGTTAAATTATAAGTTTGTTAACCTTTTAGTAATTTAATCAAATTAGTCTACTTTAATTTATGACATATTTAAATGTATTGTTAGATTTATGACATATTAAAATGACATAAAATAACATTGAACGATGACGTGTAAAGTCAAATTACTTAAAATGTTATGTAAAATAATATTAAAAAAAAAAATACTAATTTCACGTACCTAAAAGATATACTTAATCTCAAAAGAAGTTGAGAAGAGGAGTGTTTCTCTGTAAATTCTAACTTTGGTGTTTATATCGGTGGATTGGAAATCTAATTAGCAACCCTAAATGTCACGTAGTATGAATATGCGTTTTCAGTTGAAAACCAACAAAAATGATGAATTTGATTGATGGAAGTAAAGTTGTTGGACAAAATCAGGAAAAAATAAACAATCAAAATGAAATAAGTTAAAGGACCAAATTTGTAATTCACTCTAATAAAATCAATGGGGGATCGGTGTAGCGGAAATGGTTAGACTCCCGTAATGTGATGAACTCAAATTCGAATGTTGGGAGAGATACCTACATTTAGTGTGCGACACACTTAAAATATGATTATCTTTGGTGAAGAAAACCTACCGGAAACCAAAACAAAAAATAAATAATATTTTACTAAAATATACTAAAAATATATTAAACAACCAATCTTTGGCTTTCCGGTCAAAGTAATTTATATTGTGAAATAGACGTAACATATTTTGATGAGAACTTTTGAAGAAATTGAAGCACCGACGTATAAAGTCGCATCAGACAATTTTGGTACCTTTAAAGGTGTCTTTATCTGCACGACACTTTTTGGAGCTGTCATCTTGTTTTTGTGTGAGGGGATATGGGTTTGAAGAAAATATAATTAATCTTTTTTAGTGTCATCATTTTGGGTTGATATGAGGCCGATTCTAAAGTGGTGGAACATTTATAGCACGTTTTCCAATGTTTCTAGATCATGCAACTCAATTTAGAAGATTATGAATTGAGATAAGAAAGGTCACCAAAGTTTTTAATCTTATTTTGCTTGCAAGTATTTGGTCAATTTAAAAGATTATGAAGAATGTTATTTGTCATATGAAGAGTTAAACGTTGATAGTGTGGTGGAGAAAATTAAAGTAGCTTTGTTGTATTGATTATAGCATAAAAGAAGATGTTTTCATTATGACTTAGATTCTTTAGTGTCAACAATATTTTCTTTATATCATTTCTTAGATACTTTATCGTGTTGCACGATGTGTTTTCGCCTTGTATGTTTTTATTTATTCAGTCGATTTATCTCAACTTTGTGTAATAGTCTAGATACACCTTGTGCTTAATTTTTTAATCTCAATATATTCTAAAAAACCCAATCTTTTTGATAAAGATTTTTATATATTTTTAATACTAATAATAAAAAATGAATATTTTCCCTTTCCTTCCTTTTTTTCACTTTGTACTCTTCCATTCCAATTTCCAACAAACAGAAGCCAATGTGGATTCTAGTGAACAGAGGTAGAAAAAAATGATAGGTAGTAAAAGAACAACGAAAACGACGCGAATTAATTAATTTAATTATTCGAAAACCTTTCAACCTCGCAACGGTGCCGTTTACTGGTGGCGCCGTACGCTACCTTCCATCATCTTCCAAAACGACGTCGCATCCTTCATCTTGCTCCTACTCACGATCGATTCCTCTAACTCCCCTTCCAATTATTTACCTCTATCAACACAATTCTCCTTCTGAATCGTAATCTATTTTTGTCCTTTTTCTTTTATGATTATTATTCAAAAGAGAATTACGAGTTTTTGTCTGATTTTGAAAAAAATACTTCATTATATTCAATTATTTAATCTCTGAGAAACTTTGAATTTCATGTCTGATATTGATTTTAATTTTAATTTTAATTTTAATTTATGCACTTTAATATGTTAATTTTGAATTCTCCCTTTTCGATCATAAGCTTTTAGGGTTCTTCGATTTTTGTTTCTTTGTTACTTGAATTTCTATATTAAATATCACCAATTCCTTTTACTTCATCGTTGTTAATTGCAATTACAGTTCAATCAGGGAACTAATATATTGTGAATTTCTGATCCTTTTTTTATGGTTTTACTATGCAAGTAGAATTTATCTTTTGTTATTCATATTGAATGTAACAGTTCTATATCAATCACGTTCCATACTGTTATGAAGCGTTTCTAGCATTTGTAGTTAATTTGTTGCATGCAATCTGTTACTATATGTGTTTGTTTATGTCTCATTCAATGAAAATTTTGTGGAATAGAAGCTCTGTAGCACCGACATGTCTGATCGAAGGCGTGTTCCGGCGTCCGATACCTATACATTCAATTAATCCATTTTCTCAAAATTATTACCAATATCTGTGCTTCATAGAATAGAAGTTCCAATGTTCCATTGATCACTTCTTATGTGAAATTTCTATATTTGATTGCTTTTTGTTTTTTTATTTCTTTCAGGTCAATGGCTTCTAATTCAGACCAGTGGGTGAAGGAATATAATGAAGCACTGAAACTTGGTGATGATATTAGCAGTATGATTTCTGAGCAGAGTTCCTTTCCTGCATCTGGACCGGAGGTTCAACGTCAATCATCTGCTATAAGAAGGAAGATTACAATATTAGGGACTAGGCTTGATAGCTTGCAGTCCCTTTTGTCAAAGCTTCCTGGAAAGCAACCTTTGTGAGTGTGTATTTGTTGATCATTCTGGTAAAAAATGTTCATGGTTATTAATCTGTATCATGTATTTTTTTTTTTCAAATTATCAATCAACAGTGAGGAATGGGAGATCATTTGTGTTCCCTTTTTAATGGGGTACACTTTTGATGGAGTTTATTCGGGGATGTCTTTAATGGAGTAATAGTAAATCAGATGTGCTATTTGTTACAAAAATATTTAGGTTTCGAAACTTAAGAATTAGTATGTGTAAGTTTTTAATGGGGTGAACGTGCACTGGTCAGTTATTTGGCGGAATACATGGATGGTATTAGTGAAAATAGATCAATCATGTTTTATCATATATGTTCGTCTTTTGTAAGAAAAGGCATTATTCATACTGAATTCTATATGTACTATACTGATAAGATTTGTGTTATTAATAGAAGAGACAATGCCTTCAATTTAAATGTGAAGGTGTATGACGAAGCAGCGTTACTGTTTTGTGAAGTGTATTTTCATTTAATTAATGCAGATCTGAGAAGGAGGTGAATCGTCGCAAGGACATGCTTGCAAATTTGAGGTCAAAAGTTAACCAAATGGCTTCCTCACTGAACATGTCAAATTTTGCAAACAGGGATAGCTTGCTTGGTCCAGAAGTAAAACCAGATGTAATGAGCAGAATTGTTGGCCTGGACAACAATGGACTTGTTGGATTTCAACGACAAGTTATGAAAGGTTACTTAACTGAATTGTTTGACCATATATTACTCCAAGTCTGTTCTTTGGATTTGATAGTATGTTTTTATTAACGCAGAACAAGATGAGGGCCTTGAGAGTTTGGAGCAGACTGTAATCAGCACAAAACATATTGCTTTGGCAGTGAATGAAGAGCTGGGTCTACATACAAGACTCATTGTATGTTCACTTCATGCATTAATTTGTCTTTGTTCTTGTTTTGTATCGGCTATTTACGTATCTTCTCCCTTCTAAAATTGAATTCTTTCCTTTCATCTGTCAGGATGACTTAGACCAACATGTAGACGTCACAGACTCCCGGCTTAGGGTAACATTCTTATAGCAACTTCTATTGGGGCCTAGTCTCCTGTTTAGCCATTATGTTAATATTGTTTACTTTACTATATAATTTATATTTTGTTTCTGTTGTGAAAACAGCATGTGCAGAAGAACTTGACATTCTTATAGCAACTTCTACTGGGACCTAGTCTCTTGTTTAGCCATTATGTTAATATTTTTTACTTTACTATATAATTTATATTTTGTTTCTGTTGTGAAAACAGCGTGTGCAGAAGAACTTGGCAATTTTAAATAAACGAACCAAAGGTGGTTGTTCTTGCTTCTGCATGCTCTTATCAGTCATCGGCATTGTGGTTTTGGTTGTTGTGATTTGGCTGTTAGTCAAATATTTGTAACCATAAAATACCCTACTTGCCATGCAACTTATTTTGTCTATGTTTCTGTATGTATGCACTGAAACATCGCAACCGGTTTGAAAGGTGTTGTATTGTAATTGGCACATGCAAGTGTTTATATAACGTGTGCCTCTTGTAAAAATGTGAATGTTGAAAACTACTGTGCTTAAGTTATATGTAAGCAATTGTGTGATTTGGGAGTGAAGAAATGTTATGTATGTATTGTATTATAACTGCAAAAGATGGCCACAGCCTGTTCAGCATGTATATGCAACGATGATGTTTTTTCTCTTATTTCCATTGATCTAAAGTGTTTATTTACTATATAAATTTTTTTAACACTTTTCAAAAAAATTCTTGATCAACTAAAAAAGTTATTACTTCAAATTCAAAATTATATTAAATAATCTAAACACTAAAAAGAAAATATAATTTCATCTTTTTCAGAATGTGCAAGTTAGTCAAATAACAGTTGATAGGGTGTTATTCCACTATGGTATGTAATATCAGGTAGCGAGCAAATAAGAGAACTTGTTCACTCGCACACTTAAAAAGCTTAAACATATATATATAATAATTTCTTACACAAAAACTGTTTGTGAGCTACATACACTTAAGCGCATGGTTAAATAGTAATGCTATCACAATAAATCAAATAAGCTTCAAGATCATCAAACAACTGAATGACTACAACAAAATGATAACTAGAAAGAAAAAAAAAATGAAAAGGGTAAAAAGAACTATGCAACTAAAAAAAGAGCTTTCGTGGGGGTGGTGCTCTAGATTCAACTTTGGAAGATAAGTTTGAGGACTTGAGTGGAGGAGGCACTGCCATGCTTTCTTTTCCCTCAGCTACTTTGTCAAGCAGCTTTGCAGCCCTTGGATCTGTTAGTAGCTTCTTCTGAAAAGATTGCGAAAAGCCGGTCGCAATGATAGTCACATGAATCTCGCCAATATAACAATCATCAACAACAGCTCCAAATATAATATTGGCAGAAGGATCAGCCAAACTAGTCACAACCTATAAAAATCACGCTTGTTGAGAACATGATGTATATAAAGAGAAAGGCCAGAAAATGCATAAACAAAACCAATTATTGCAGCATTCTGCCTGAAGTCATTAATACTAAATCAAGTAACATTCGATGAATAGTTTACGAACGAAATATATGATGTTAGCAACAAATTCTAAGGATCAAATGTGTAAAAAGAATAACAAGATTTTTCTTTAACAAGTGCAGCTGATAAAATCCTCATATACCTGAGATACCCTGTTGACTTCCTGCAGAGTAATGTCCTTTCCACCGGTAATATTATACACTACACCAGTGGCTGATTGAATAGATGATCCAATTAAAGGAGCCAAAGTAGCCTGTTCTGCTGCTTCTTCTGCCCGATTTTTACCGGAGGAAACACCTACTCCGAGCATTGCAGTACCAGAGTCTTTCATCACAGCTTTTACATCAGCAAAATCCACATTTACAAGTCCCGGTATCTGGAAGAACACACAACAGTTCATATGATCTAGAGAAAAAAAAGAACTACATGGATAAACTACTGGACAAAAATACAAGCCGAATTATGAAGAGTGGAAACTCAAAAGCATCTTTGCAAGTTAACTGTCTGGTAGGATCAACAAGGAACTTAATCATGTTCTAGTAACCCAAAAAAACAAAAACAGAATACATTGTTTGCCAGTCAACTCACTGTTATAATATCTGATATTCCTTGTACTCCTTGGCGTAAAACATCATCTGCAAGACGAAAAGCATCTTGAAGGGGCATCTGCTCGTCAGCTATGTCAAGCAGACGATCATTTGGAATCACTATAAGTGTATCGACATTTTTCTGAAGCTTTTCAATGGCTTCTAGTGCCTGAAAAAAAAATATCAAATGAATACCATTTTATTTAACATACTAAAAGGAACAATAGTTTTACGGCAGACTAGAAAATAACTTGGTAATAGCTATTCTAAAACATGGAAAGAAGGGGCACCTACCTGCAAGGATCTTTTACGTCCTTCAAAACTGAAAGGATAGGTAACAACACCTACAGTCAAGTAACCTGCCTCTTTTGATATTTGGGCCACAACTGGGGCAGCCCCAGACCCTGTACCCCCACCCATCCCAGCTGTTATAAACACCAAATCCGATCCTTTAAGGGCATCGGCAATAGCCTCTTTTGATTCCTCTGCAGCTTGTTCCCCCAAAAGTGGATTCCCACCAGTACCTGCATCACTATCAAGCAATTGGAATCAAAGGCCAAACCTCAAATTCTCAATAAATTTACGAAGCCTATAGGATTGAAGTTACACAGTCGAAAAATCAAAGCATAATCAAAACACAAGCAAGGAGAATCTGCCTGACCTAATCCACGAGTCAAAAGCTCTCCAATTTTAATAGGGTTCTCAGCAGCCGAATGCAATAGCGCTTGAGCATCGGTGTTTATTGCATAGAAGTCTACACCCTGGTTACAAATGTAAGTACCAAAAATCAACATTAGTTAGTATTCACAAGCCAGGTTTTAAGAAACTATCCGCAACTACATTGCGACTGCAATTGCAATTGCAATTTTGGCTGTATTAGCTGTATTTTCCAAAATTTAAAGGATCACAATGTCATTTAAAATCTTGCTCACATGATTACATAGCATTGCAGGGAACAAACAAAATACAAGGTTATAATAATGAAAAATGCCACTGGAATGAACAAGTGAACAACCACAATAAAAAGATATATCCACAAACAAGTACAATACCACCAAAGTTATTACAGCTACATAGAGTTTACAAAAAAAATGAAAAAATAACCCACTAACAACAACAACAACAATCAAGCTTTTTCCCATTAAGTAAGGTGAATTTACATGGATCAAATGACGTCATAGCATTCTATCATATAACATATATCGCTCTAGCTCATTAATCACTAGGTCTTTCCTAATAGTTTCCCTAATAGTTTTCCTAGATCTTCCCCTCCCTCTAACAATTTGACTATCCTCCATTTGATCTTACCCTCCTCACAACACAATCTACAGGTCTCCTCTCCACATGCTCAAACCACCTAAGCCGAGTTTCTACTATAAGTGCTACCCCAACTCTCTCGTCTAGTCTTTCCACACATCCAACACAGCGTTCGCATCTCTGCTACACTTACTTTATCCTCATGATGGTTTTTTACTACCCAACACTCCGTCCCATATAACATCCCTTCAAATTTGAGCGGTACTTTTGTATTACATAAAACACCTCCATTAGCTGATGAGGACCTAAAATGAGCTAATTAGAAGGAAAAACACATAATATTTCAAGTCAAGACTTTATAATAGTTTTTAGTTTTATTTGTGCACTCAAATCCACATCATTAACCATGCTCAAAATTGGGTTCCCAAACATGGCCTATAAAGTGAAATGCAGAGTAAAAATGAAAACTTTATGGAAGAAAAATGAAGGGAAAAGAAACCCCACCTGCAAACCACTACCAATCATGCGGTTAACAGCATTGTTACCACCACCCCCAATTCCAACGACCTTAATCTTAGCGTTATCAACATAAGCTAAAGAGCATTTAACAGACCCAAAACGACGACTGGAACGTTGCGTTTTGGGGTAAAGAGAAACGGAAGTGGTTGTGAGAGAAGAGAGTGAAGTGGATAGTGATGCATTGTGGAAGAGTGAAGAATATGAAAGGGAAGAAAGAACCATTTTTGTCACCTAGCAAAAAGGGTTTTCTTTTTTGTTTTTTTAGGGTTTTAGCTCAGAACAGAGAATGTGAAAATTTGAAGCTTTTTCTGATTTGGTTGGTGTGCGTCTTGGATTGGAACCAGATGAAGGAACATGGTGACGGTTCATTGTTGTTGAATAATTTAACGACGTCGTTTCGATGATATTCCATTTTATCTCAAAACAAAATTCAAAATCATTTTATTTCACACTCATGCTGCACAATCGCTTTTCTCAATCATTTTTTTGGATTTTCTCTTCTTCTAAATATCCATTTTTTAAAAATAAAATACCAATCTGCCACATTTAGGAAAAATAAATTAAAATGTTTTACTTTTTAAAGTTAGTACAAGATGGTATCATGTGAAAAATTTGTTATTATTTTTTTTTAATTTCAATAAAAGGTCACATCTCTAGGATATGTGACTATGTATTAGGTTTGATTTTTTTAATAGTAAAACAAAACATTTATTAAAAATAAAATATATATTAATAAATTAAATTTAATATATTTTAA
This sequence comes from Cicer yamashitae, assembly GCA_037974755.1. Lineage (NCBI taxonomy): Eukaryota > Viridiplantae > Streptophyta > Magnoliopsida > Fabales > Fabaceae > Cicer > Cicer yamashitae. Next base: position 49,633,025 of record JBBPBQ010000004.1, read on the forward strand.
TTATAAAAAATACATAAAAATTATTGTGATCAAATAAATGTGTTAACAACATACGAGCAGTGATTTTGATTATGATTAGAAATTTGACATAATTTACATTTTACTATTAAAATTATAGCTCTTGTTTTTTATTTTTTTATGAAACCTCTTGGATATGTTAGAATTTTACATATCAACTTAAAACATTCAAATTTAATTAGTCAACAAATAACTTGTTTATAATCTCAGAGGTTATTTAAAACACTATGCCTTATTTTGTAGAAGTATTTTATATTTTTATTTTCAAAAAATTGTGTTAATTTTACTTGCTGATGAGATAATATACTCTCTTAAAATGTATAATTGCCTGTATTTTAAAAAATAATAAAATATTAAAAAAATTATTTTATTATTTTTAAAAATACATTTTAATTAATTAGTTTTTTGTATTCTGTCACAACAATGATTCACACTAAGAATCATAAGAATAAAATAAATATACATTTTAAAAAATAAAAACAAAATATTTTTATAAAGTAAACAAATCTAAAATATTTGTTTTTGTTAACTAAAAACTATAATCAAACAAATACTTAACATGTAATCCAATCCAATCCAATGAAACTTAATACCTACGACATACAGTAGGTTATCGGTTTTTTTTTTTCTCTCTTTAAAATACATACATTTAAACTAATGTTAAGCTAATGTTAAGTGGAGAAAGTAGCCCCTAAAACTTTTCCATTATACAATCAACAAAATTGTTGAACTCCTCAATAGCTCTCTGGTCAGCACCATCACGCATTATCGGTAGAAAGAATAGCCATGCAGAAGTGGACACCACAAACCCAACAATAATGGGCCCAGATATGGCCCAATGGACCCTCCTCTTATAGCCCAGCCACTTCATCACACCTATCTCCACAACCACACACACCCCATGAAGCAAAAAGAAGCACGTGACCTCCCACGTGGGAGTAACACGTGTGACACAATAAAATATCAACTCATGCATAAGCCCAGACACCCAAAAAGATGTGATGATTCCTGGCAGTGAAGCCCATTGGGGGCCCAATAATGTTTTGGATATTAATGTTTTCACGGGAATGTATACAGTGTGTCGCAGAATATATGTTACAACGAGGTTCCACCTTTTCCCCCAAAAATCACCCAATGAAGTGGACAAATAAGGCTCATCAAACGGTAATTCAAGCTCAATCCCAATTGAAGCATTAATTAAAATGTTGCAAAGTCCCAAAACAAGATCTAATAATAAATATATGAGGCTACAATAGAGGCCCACAATAATAAATGAAGAGTACATGTACATTTCTTGCTTTTTTTTGGGGTCATTTTTTAGACCCATCAAGAGAAAAAATAAAAGCATGGCCTTCATTGGAAGCAAAAGATGGAATTTTGATGGGTTTTGGTTAAGTGGGTGTTTTAGTTTTTGGGTGATTCTAATTGGGAAACAAGCAAAGGTGAGAAAGAGGGGGAGGGAGTTTGATGGGTTGGAAGAGAGAGGACCCAAGTCAAAGGTGAAAAGGAGGAGCTTGAAGTTTGTGAGCCAAGTGATGAGGAAGGAAGTGATACCTATTGGGAGGACAAATGAGAGTTGAAATGGTAGGATAGTGAAGATGTACATAATTGGGGACAAGGATAGAAACCTGAAAATGCCTTTGGGTATTTTTGAGGATATGAAATAAGAGTAACATAGAGAAGCTATGATTATGAGCCATACCTTGATTAAGCTCTCGATTTCTTCTCCAACTTCAGTGCAATTTGGGCTTAACATTCTCTCTATTATGTGTTATCTTATCTACTACCCTTCTTTTTTTGGGGGTCAACAATCACCCTTCTAGCTAAGCTGATGACTTGCAAGACCCTATAGTAATTAAACCTCAGATCTGATACGATTGAATATTTTTCCTGGCCTCAATGATATGATGGGAGCATCTCATCCCATATATAGGCTATTGATTATTGTAAATTGATTAAAAAACTGTTGAAAGGTATAAGCTATTGATTATGGTAAATTGATTAAAAAAATTGTGGAAAGAAGCCTTTGAATTGAAAAGGAAACGGTTATCTTTCCATTTATATGATATGATTCCTTTTTTGGTTCTAATTTATTTGATTCCTTTAAGTAATTTTAAACAATAGAAAGTTGATTTAATCAATAACAATATTATTTTTTTATAAATTATGAGACTTTTTTTTTTGACAAGATAAATTATGAGACTCGTCATCTTTCTTTTTACAATTAATTATTCTCTTAATTAATTCGTATTTAGACTCGTTTCTTCATGTATGATTCATAGATGTTTTTTGGTCAATATCCTTGATTATCTCATTATCTCTCTTGCATAGATTATTTAAAAGTGAAGGAACATACATGTGAACCAGAGCATACAAGTGACCAAAATTAAGGATGATGAGATATCTGAGTAATCAAAACTTACTCGGAAGGACCATATCAAAGATAGCAATGAACTAAGATATGACTAATTGAATAGAACCATAAATCAAAATCTCTATGTACATCACAATACCCTCTTAAGATCATACAATGCACAAACATGTATATAACCTATTCATCGAGCCACCCTGCTGAATGGCTGATTGAAAATGCATAATTAAGACCAGCTGCAAAACCTGGCGGCACATTACGATTAAGAGTTTCATTACCACTAAATATAGGAATTTCAGGACACAGAGAACGCATCCTGACAAGGTTTAAATCATCTGCAGCTGGGGTATTCATCTTATCTAATGACTCAGATGCTGGAGTAAGTTGTGCATTTTTGTTGCTACAGGAAGGCTCACCAACAAACATATGATCATTCAGCGTAAGGTTAGGATCTTGAACCCCAGAAAGGCCAACCTGTTGCCCAACATCTGATTCTCTCTGATGCTTCTCTTTATCCCTGCCATGGTTTTCATCAGCATTTTTATTTCCACAGTCAGAAAGAGGACCGGCAACACTTGGCACTCCTATTACAGTCTGCCTTTTGGCTTGTGGGACCACACTTAGTTCTCTTCTATCATTTTTATCAGTACTACGATTTCTCTTCCCAGATGTCTTCCAAGTCTTGCTCATCTTATATTCCTGTCCCCTTTGACTCTCTTGGTCAACGTTGCCATTACGTGAGCTTCTTTTCTGACTTTTATTTATAGATGCTAGTTCTTCTTGATCATCAGTCGACCCTAAGAGATCATGATTTGGCACGAGCTTGCCCCCGCCATTACCATCCATAATATGGCCAGAAGCCAACTTGTCACTGTACACATGACCATTCTCCTGGGCTATGATCTTGTGTTTTTCTATCTTACCCTCCAACAATATTGAGGATCTAGCTTCTTTAAATGAATCCACCAAACTACACACAAGGAAAACATCGTAAGTACATAACAATACCATGCTAAATAAGTACATAAACAAGTGGCAAAGTTAGATTTCAAGTTAAAAAAAAAAATCCAAGAAGCCAAAAGAACAAAAGAATGAACAGCAAGAAAATAAGTAACCTAGAAATCAGATTAGATAGAAAATAAGTACATAATAATACCAAGCTTATGTCAAAAAAAAAAAAATACCAGGCTAAATAAGTACATAAACAAGTGGTAAATTTAGATTTCAAGATTCAAAAAAGAATCCTCGGTAGCAACATTGTAGTGCAAATATTACAGAAAGATGGCAAAAGAATAAATAGCAAGAAAATAATTCAGAAATCAGATTAGATAGATGGATATACCTCTCCTCTGAATCGGCGTCAGGTGGAGGCAATAGACTTCTAATAGGCTTGACGGACAGGGTATTGTTATCATCAACCTGATCGTCATGCTTGATTTGCTCAGAATCCTTATCCATAAGAGCACATAATTTCTCACCAGTTAGGTGGTTATTTTCCTCACAGTTGGGCGTTTCAAATTTCTTTGAGATTGACTTCTTGTTTTCAGTCAAAGGCCTTCTTGATATTTCATTTGATTTCGGTTTCTTCGAAATATGTGAACCAGAAATCATGTTTCCAGATGACTTCTTTGAGATTGACTTCTTGTTTTCAGTCAAACACCTTGCTTTATTTGATTCAGGTTTCCTTGAAATATCTGAACAAGAAATCATCTTATCAGATGAATTCTTTGAGACTGACTTCTTGTCTTCAGTCAAACGACTACTTGGTATTTCCTTTGATACGGGCGTCCTTGAAATATCTGAACCAGAATTAATCTTTTCAGAAGACTTCTTGCTATCAATTTTACTGGAAGGCAGTTCTCCTGTAACTTTAGATCCTTTTGCAGTGCCCTTGCCGGATGATTTAACAAAACCAACATTGTTCTTCAACGTATCTCCCTCTTTAGTTGCATGCTTCATCCTCTTATTGGAGGTATTAATTTCCCTAACAGTAGCTCTGGTGTTGGGGAATTTTATATGATCTCTTACAGGAGTCCCAAGTTTATCATTGATCTCATGATTTCTAGTTCACGTAAAGATAAATATAATTACATAGGGCATTAACAAGGACAAACTTGAAAAACAAAAAATCCACATAACACTTACAAGCAATATATAAGAATGCGATTGTTTGGCAAAAGACCTTCCCAAGCCCTTAATTTAAAACCATTGATGTCATCAAAAGCGATCCCTCTGCCAAAATCAATTTGAGGATCAACCCCCTATTAATATCAATTAGAATCATAAAAAGGAGCAGAAACAAAGGAAAACAGAGATAACCTTGGCAAACATTTGCGATGATATGACTTTGGACAACGATTACAAATTGCAAATTGCAACTCAGGTTCCGTCTTATTTTCTAATCCTTTGCAGACACAGCAAAAATGAACGGGACAAGTAAAGGGCTTCCCATCAGCAATATTTTTCTCAAGATCCTTGGCAACATGCTTGACTACCTTGGGAAGTAACTTTGCAACACAATGTGGATGATAAAAACGGTCACAGGTCTCAGAAGAACATTTAAAAACCTGAAAGGTGGTTCTCAAAATTTTATATAACATACAAAACTCCAGAAAAAACTCTTCGCTAATAAATCAAAACTAATACCGGATAAAACAGACAATGTACACAAAGAGAACTAAGTTTCAAAATTAACATATCACGAGAATGCATAGTAGGAAAACAAGGTTGGGTATGCTAGTACACAATAAGGAAAATAGATAACACATGAGATCTAGTTTCCATGAGGACCTTCATTGATGTTTTATATTTACCAAAAGGTGTCACAAACATACCCAAAATCTTTAATTAAACATGGAACCAGAGAAAAAGATGCTAAAAGATCTTTCATCTCAATATAAAACTGGAAACAGGAAATAATTTGTTTTGAAAATGCTAACAAGAGCAATGAGGCAGATCATTCAGGTATTAATCAATCAGAGAAACCTATTTCATTTTCTACACAGAAATACCTCAGCGCCGTTATCTTTATCAGAAGAACCCAGCTTGCCACATGCAAAGCATTGATGCTGACGATTTTCACAATTCTTACAATAAAAATTTTGAATTTCCTGCAAATTTTTTTTGCAACAGGCAAGCAAATTTCTACATCATTATCTGAAGTGGAAAAGGACAAGTAAAATAAATATTAAAAATAATAACATTAACATACATCAACTTCCTTCGGGGTAAGACCAAGAGAAACACAAAAAGAATCCCTGCCATCCTCCTTAGTAGCATGAAATGATCTCATGCATGCTCCATCACAACTGCAGGAAATTTGTTATTATATATTTAGAACAATTTCAGATTTTCATAAAATATATTTAGGATATATTGTAAAAGGTAAAAACTATATGTTAAATGCAGAACTAAGATTTAAGTGGTTTTTCTTCAAACATGATTCACATTAGGACATGAGGCCTCGTCTTTGATTCATGTAGACAATCCAAACTAGTGGGAGAAGACTTCTGATGTAGTTTGTATGCTTTGGAATATATAGTAGAATCAATAAGTTGTTTAATTTAGGAAGTAATTTTGGGAATTATTTCCTGTTTTTCTTAATACAATATCTTGATTTGTTCTCATTTTAAATTAGATATTTCTCTTAATATAATGGTTGCTTGAGCTTACTTATACAAGTCACCCTGAATATATTAGTATTATAAAATAGCACTACCCGATTGTTAGCATTTTGTACAACATTATTGCAATACCATATCAGTAAGACATTAATTCAATGTCTCTATTCCTATTATTCATAACAAAGTTCTGTAGTCTCACAGATACAAACACCAAATTACACAAGCCAATATGAAAAGAACTCGTACCACAAAAGATTACCGCCATTGTCACAAAATGCACAAACATTATCAAATAAATTTTCGTCTACTTCGGAGTCTTCGTTAGCCTCATCTATGATACCATTGTCAACATAATTGACTATAATTCCAGGTTGAGCCAAATCTTCAAATTCCTGAAATCAAGAAGTAAAATCTTAAATATATTATAAACAATGTATATATATACACACACACACACACACACACGTATACATGAATAAAAAGAATGAAAAGGAGAATATATAGCAGACAGAATCATTTTCGAGAAACGATATGCAACAAACCTCATCAGATGGTCTTTGATCCTCTGGCTTGCCCCCTAAAACTGTGAGCAAAAGCTGCTTAAATCATCATTTAATTTTTGTTAATATGAAGCACACATGTTGGGAACAACAAAAACTAAGCATCTTAATTCCACAAAGCCTATAGTTGAATGAAAAAATAAATTATTATCCCTAATTAGTACATAGCAAAAGAACAAGGAAAATGATATCTACACCCTTATAACATAAATGAGATGTGACATGTATATATATCATCTATCATAACTAAAACAACTCAACTTTAAGAGTACAGAGTAGCCAAACCATTCATTAATTAAATTTGTTATGACTAGGTATTTTCCAAGAGTAAAACACAGAAAAAAGCAAAACAAGGAGAAAATTAAAATAAAGAGTTTAACCAACCGACACTACTTTGAAATATACAACTGTTAACACCAAAACACTATCCAAGATCAAACACCCTATCCATTTCAATCCTTCATGCAAGTAACGCAGCCCAATTCATGAACTTCATATTCTTAAGCTAGAAATCATATGCTTCAATTCATAAAAGAACATGATAATGTAGAACCATATAATTTCAACACCACAATATCTTTGAGAAAGAAAGTACAAACCTTAGACCGAGCTAAGACAGCATCTCTTTTGGTAGCTTCACCAATCAAAGCCATATGATCCAACAAATCCTTTTGTGAAGGCTTAAACCCATAAGAGCTACAAAACAATATTCATTAAAAAAAGTCATAAAACGCACTTTTCACATAAACCATTAGCATTGAATAAAAAAAAAAAGTTCCATAAAAAAATACCTCAAATCCCTATCCCTACACAAGCTACTCCAAAAAGATGTGGACGATAACCTAGGTTTTTTCTTAACACAATGAAGAAAATAAAGCGTGATTAAAACATTCTTCACAGTATCCCTAAAACTCTTCCTTGGTTTCTGAAGCTTAATCCACCTTTTATCCTTAGATAACAACGATACCTCAGGTTTCAAACCTGAAATATCAAACCTCCAAGCAGTAACCTGCATGAAAATCTTCTGCAACCCATCATCAGCAGATCCATGTAAGAACACATGCCCCTTACTTACATCATCAGCCTTAGAAATCTCGGAATCACTCCATTGAATCGGCAAAACAGAAAAAGATACAGGTTCATCATCGTCATCTTCAAGATGATAATTCCACACAAGAGACTGAAAGTCGGTTTCAGATTCAGCTTCATCATCTAATGACGCGAATCGCCGTTTCATCTCAAAGCGTTGTTTATTCTCTACACAAAAATATCGAATTAAAGAACAAGTGCATACATGTAGCTATGAATGAAAAGGGATTAGGGTTTCATGATTTGAATTGGAGAAAAAACCCTAATACTAAGAATAATTAATTAAGAAAAAGAAAATAAAGTATTAGAGTTAAGTACCTTGATTTGAATACGATACGTTACGGAAGAGAGTGATGAAGTTGTTAATAGTTGATAGCTTAATGGAAAATTAGACGGATTTGGATTAAGAAGTCTTTTAAACCCTTTTTGTCCGAAGATTTTGCCGCTAAAACATTATATCTGGCAACGAAGCGTGACATCCACGTATGATATAATATGATTTCTTTTTATATATATATATTTTACAAAGAAAATATTTGATTTTTATTATTTTTTTAACGTCGATTTGATTTTTTTTTTTTATCATATTGTGAATTTGATTTTTATTGTTTCTT
>JBBPBQ010000004.1:49641488-49658972 GCA_037974755.1 Cicer yamashitae
TTGTTTTTTATTATTTGTTTGCGGTCAACTTACTTGATTATAAGTTAGAAGATAAGATAAGATTTTAAAAAAAAAAAACAAAACATATATAAGATAAATTTTTAATGATTTGATACAAGGTAAAAGGTAAAAGGTCTTATATTATTGGTTAATGAATGAGAAAATACAAATTCATTATTGAAACTTACATAAAAAGAAGAATCCAGCAATAAGGGAGTTATTAATCTCTCTCATTTACCATTCCTCTCCAAAGAACAATAAATTTTTGTACATATACTATTCACATCTAATCTATATGTTTACATTACACATGTAACATCTTTGCCAGTTTTTTTTTTTCCCTTAAACTTTGCTATATATATTAATTCTTTCTCTAACAAAAACATTTCAGACCCATCTCTGAATTCAAAATAGCTCATCAGACTCAATTTGTGAAGAAACTGTTGTATCTGAGGTGGTATCATCAACACTCAAGTTGGAGAAATCACCATTAAAGGAGGAATAACTTTCATCTTCACCACAAATTGAAGGGGAAGGTGATGCTTCAGGTGTGGTTGTAGTGACAGTGCTAGCAGGTGAAGGAAATGAATCTGCATCTTCAGATTGTTGTTGAAGGCTCCAATACATTACACTTGCTGCAAGAGTCAAAATCATCTTCTGATTAACCTGCCATAAGTTCAACAAACAAAATTAAGCACAACATCAATAATTAATTTCATGTTAGATTTTGTGTATAAATTTGTGTAAGAAATGTGAATGAAAAACAAACACATTAGTGGTGGAAACTAGTTATAGAACAGAAACTTCGGTTCAAAAGAATAAAAATACGAAAAAATGCAAACAATTAACACACGATATTTGATTATGGAGTTTGGCTAACTGTGAATACGTTCCTGACTGCAGAACGATTGTAGTTCCTTTCTATTAATTTCACAAGCTTGGGGTTTTTACAGTGTTCAAGTTGTATTTAAATACTAAGGTGCAATTTACAATATTTAAATATGAGTCATACTTAACACAACCATATGTACCTCCATGATATCCTCAGGTAGCAAAAATATGGAACAACCGAGCTTTCGTGCGACACTGATTATGTAGGTTGCATTCAACTTCTTCTCATCATCTATAATTTAAACAACAAATTAAATCTATTCAACAAAATGATAAAAATGTAAAAGGTATAAATAAATAACAAAGAGCATGTTTAAGTATTTATCTCTAAAAATTAGCCAAACTCAAAATGGTAACTAAAGCAAGGAATCATACCACTTTCACCCTTGGTGACAAGGTTCCAATTGACAACCCTTGGCTCTACAGCACTCAGAAGCTCAAGAAAAAATAGTCCACTTGACAAACTCCTATCCTGTACATAAAATTGCATCCAAAACAATGTCACTAACAAATCATCATATTAGTCTTTTGATGTCTGCGCATTTTTTAAACGGAAAATAGAAGTTAATTGAAAGAAAAACAACCTTGAAGCTCTCAATGTGAGAAGTTTTGCCAATGCTTTTGACTTTTCTGTTTGCCCATTTAAGGATATCAGCATCTCTGATCTCCTTTCCTTGGGAATGAGATCTCAAATTTTTCAACAGTTGAAGCATTGTGAATCTCATCAACTGCCACAATAAAGCTGAAAAATAGAACAAATTTATCTTAGACCATGAATACCGAGTTTTCCAGGACAAGCACACAGGGTCATCCCAACACATATTGAGGCCTAAGTCGAATTTTAGTTTTGTGTGGAAGTTATAATAAGAAGAAGGCATTACCAAGAATGAGCTTCTTATTTCCTTGCACGATGTCATTGCCAGCTACATTAACTAGTGAGAATCTGAATTGTTTACCAACTTTGATGACCTGATTGCAGTTTTCTACTTTTTTGAATGGCATTCTAATTGGAGGTCTTGTTGCAATTTTCCAATTTACTGATCCTGGAAAAATCTTGTCTAGCACTTCTAGTAGTATCCATCTACATGCAAAATGTAAAAGCAATCAAACACATTAAGAACCTGCGAAGCTGACACCAGACACGACATTGATATTGATATGTTGACATTGATGATAATTTGAGAAAATAAAATACTTGAATGTAACCGCATGTTGAATGTAATCAGACACCAACACATATCAGACGCGCCTTAAGTATGAAGTGTCGGTGCTACATAGTTAAGAACTAATTTATTTTGTATATTAATCAAAAAGTTGAAAAATATACATGAAGATAGCTTTATATTTTGATGATTTTAACAGAAGGAAAATGATATATACCCATTTCTGACATCCTCAAATAGATTATTAACACGAGTAGAAATTCCAAGACTATTGATCCACATCCTGAAGCATCTCTCTTCTCTACATGTTTGCACATCTTCTGTCATCATCTCAGCATACGACATCTTTTTAGTATCTGTCGATAAGCCACTCCTGCATTGTATAGGGAATGCTACTAAACATAAGTAATGTACATTCACATAGACATTTATTTAAATCATCATATAAATGGCATAAAATTAGTTACAATATTCATTTTATACCTATGATGAAATAATTGTGCGACGAATGCAAGATTGAGATTCGAGGTACCCTCCGTAATGTCCCTCGGGGTCAAGTATCTTTTGCAGCCCATTCTCTCTGCATGCTCAAGCACAAGATTTGATCTTTCATTGCTATCTTTAGTGTCTAAGGTTGATGGATTGCAATGTTCAGGAGCAAGGACATTAAGAAGATAAGCATAAGCCTCTCCGTCCTGTAAATATATCGACATAAATCGCATAAGGATGTTGATTGATAACATCTTGATTCAATTTGTCATAGCATACACAAATAATTACAAACAAAACCAACAAATTATAAAATAGTTAAAAGAGTACAAAACATTCCTAGTTATAAAATGTTATTAAAGAAGTGATCATATTCATATACCTTCAAATCGGAAGAATAATTCTTGACAGTTTTCTGGTAACCTCCCCTTTGGAGATGAAAATTCATCCATTTTAGTAGAACCTTTTCAGGAGACAAATTAAGAAGCTCTTCAATCTCCTAAGACCAATAAAAAGTAAGATTAATCAAGTATCCTAAAACACAATTTTTTAAAATAAAATTAAAATTTGATTTAATTGGAATAGACTAAATATTAAAGATAAAAAAAATTATATATCTCATTACCTGGCTATCATCGACCAATTCCACAAGCTGAGGTGTCTTCTTAAGGTTGAGATCAGCCAACAGTTGAATCTGAAAATGCCAAGATTGTAAGAAAATGAGAAATATAGAGACAAAAGATCTATAAGGCCATTAAGAAAACAAATAATATCAGCATACAAGCAATTTCAAACAACTAAACTCAAAAAAATGTAAATGATATATAAGGTTTGAGTATTTACCTTTATGATTTGGGAAATTAACCCTAGAACAAGATAAGGCTGCAACATAAACAACCAAACAATAATGTCAGAAGACTATAGGGAGCTCAAGTAAATGTCGATAAAAGATTATAGGGAGCTTAAATTGTAAAAACTCACTCTTCCTTCAACTAAGTCCTGTGTGCCAATGTTGACCACTGTGCATCCAATAGCCTTAGCAGAATTAAGGCATAAAGTATGGTTCTCATTTCTCTCCCAAAGAGTAAGATTTCGTTTCGTGTTGATGGCTCGCTCGTCTATTGTTCCCGGCACAGCAACATTGATAAGCTTACTGCAATACACACGACATATATCAAAGCCGATATTAAATTAAAGACTTGCACAAACTTAAGTAAAATGTTAAAAATGGAAGACCCTGCTAATTCTATACCATAAAAGAATGCCATCTTTTGAAAGATCAAATAGATCATTTGTAGCTGGATCCAAAGGAAGATATTGACTCAGAAATGGATCATCGCCAAGGTAGCTGTTTATGTGAGCAACATAGCAGGCCTTTTCCGATTCACTAATCGTGTGAAGAAGTGTAGTTATGGTTTCGTTAAGGAATGATGACGAGTGCTTCAATCCACCTTGTTTCGTCGTAGCTTGGCTTCGCAAATTCAAATATATCTGCGTGAAAAAATGGTAATAAATTGAAAGGTTGCATACATTAAGTCACATGCATCATGCTTAATGCTCTATAATACTCCATTTGAAAAGTTGATGTATATGATCTTAAGACCAGATACATCAGCTTTCCAGTTATCATTTTTGCTTATATTTCATTCCATAATAGTATAACACAAACCATCATTTCCCTATGCAACTAATTTAAACACGTTGAGTACGACTCATATTCAACAAAAAGTAGATAGACGCACAAGCTTAGTGTTTAAACACAGCATTATATTTTTATTCTATAACCCTAAGCATTACTTAATAGAAAAACTACATCACTCACTGTTGTTGCAAACATAGGCAGAATAGGCCAAACTATATGATCAATTGTTTATTCTTACGTACTCTTATTTATCCGTTTACTTAAAAGCCGGGTTTGCTGTTCTAACAAAACATGTTTCTATTAATATTGAAAATTGAACAAGTCAAAACTCAAAACCATAAAATAAAATTACTTACCCTTAAGAAGGCTTCAAAATCAACATCATGGGTAAAGTCATTGCCTGACTCACTCAAGATCCTCTTAATCTCATCCTCACTGTACACATCTATAAACGCCTTTATCTTCATCATTAAACGTGGTAAATCTCCTAATGTAACTTTACCATTCAGATTTTTCAAAGAGACAAACTACACCACCACAAAAAAGAAAGGCCAAATAGGTGAAAAACACAAAACATACTATAATTCAAATTTACCATAATAATGAAATTGGATCAAAATGTATAAGGAAACAAGAAAATAAACTTACTTTTGATTTGAGGCTACGAAGTTCAACCTGTGTAAACTGGCTTTGAAGCCATTGATCAGAGACAATAACACCCTCAAATTTTGACATCTTGGTAAATCACCAATACATAAAGATACAAAATGTATCTTAAAAATATTTGCAAAAGGAACAATAAGAATGAATGTGCAGTACTCAACAAACTAATGCCAATCAAATTCAAACAAAAAGGACCAAATCTAGAACAAAACTAATAAAGCAACAAGTGGTTTTAGCTCGTGTAAGTCACCAATCTGTCCAACGGTATCCTGACAGACAGCACAAACAAAAAATAAACCAAAATAAGCAAAACAAAAACAGAACAAAGAATAGATAACAGAATTAAAAATAATAATACTACTTTATTAGATTAACTAGCTATATATCAAAAGACACCTTCATCTAAAAACAACAAAAACTCATTCATAAGAAAAGGGTATATTGCATTTCACATCTATCTAATACTAGTTTTTTTTACAAGAATTAACTTAGGAAAAAATCAAGTAAGAAAGTTGAGATTTAGCAAAAAAAAAAAAAAAAACTTGTGTAAGGACTAAGATAGGAGTGAATAATTGAAGTAATAAATGAGAACATACCAATACATAAAAACGTAATAATATCGGTGGCAGCACATTGAATGAAGGAAGATGAAGAGGACACAAACGTGTGAAAGAGAAAAGAAAGAAAGAAAGGATCGATTTTTCTTGATGGGGTGGCAACGTGAGAGAGAAGACAAGAGAAAAAATAGAGAGAGGACTCATTTTATGACTTGGTTTGTTTTTTTTTTGTTCCCACGTTATTGTTGCGCGCGTGGCATAACAATATATTAAGCGGCGAGTATGGTTGATACACGTCATCGTTGGTGTATAACAATTTTGTTGTTTTCTGCAACCGACTTTGATTGTGTTTTTTATGAATAGAAGAATGAATGTTTGATCTCACCAAAATACACTCATCATCTTGATTCTTCTAACAGCTGGGCCTCTGATTTTGGATTTTGAACCGAGTGATGATTGTAACGAAGATTTATTTTAGTTTTTCGAAGAAAATTGTTAGATTAAATTTAGTTTTTTTAAAAAAATAAAAGTTATTTTTAATGTTTGAGAAAATTAAATTGGAATTATTTAATTTTTTATATATATATATATATATTTGATTTGGTTGGTGAATGAAACACGAAGAAAGTAAAAAGTGGGAATAATAGAAAATAATTAAAATAATTAAGGGACGACGACATTTTCATAAAGTTTAATTATAGTTCTTCCTCATGAATCTAACACACGCACCTCTCACGTGCACATGAACTTAATTTGAGATGCATTTCAACATCTATGAGACAAAGAACAATGCTTTCTAATTTGCAGCTCTAGGTCTAATTTTATTATGTTTCAGAGAAGTGGTTGGTGTAAGTAAATGCATGTTGTACTTGTAATTCTCCAATATTTATTATAGGTTTAATAGACATTCATAACAAATTTACACATACGTAAAACTGTCGATACAAACTGTTGATTATTTTACGATGATAGTTAACTCAACAGACAAAATTGATATTGTTATGTTGGACGTTTTGTCTTGAATTTAAACATATATCTTAGTTGTGAACTTACGCATATGAGTTTATGATAATATTTACCACCCTTCACTTCACTGACAACAAAAATTGACTTATATTTTATAACGTATTTATGTGATGTTATGATGAATGATTATTAGATGACAATGTAAAATAATTTTATCTTGTCAATTCATCTTCATTAAATTCATTATAAAATATATTGTTAGTTTTGGAGTAATGCGACTTCATATGGGTGCTCACTACTAGAAAAATTGCATTTGGCGCCGGCTTGCCACAAGCCGATGCTAATAGGCCAAAAGTCGACGCTAACGTTGATTTAACGTCGGTTTCGGGTCTAAGTTAAAACGGTCGAAGTTAGGGTCGGCCAAATGACATTCAACGCTAATCTAGCGTCGGCCAGATCTACTCTAAGCCGACGCTATCAATAATATATAACCATCCGATGCTACTTATGTCCGTTGCCACCAGCTGAAAAATATTTGCGTCGGATGGCCGACGCTAATGTCAACAACATAACTATGCCGATGCTACGATCAAAATAAAAGTAAACTTATTTAAAATGTAGCGTCGGTCCAGCCGACGCTAGTGGTCTAAAATTTAAACTTATTTTATTTTTTATTTTTATTTTATTAGTATCTGCTCAATTAAATTTTAACGTCTTCTAAAATAATTGATACTTAAGAAACATTAAATTGACAACATAACAAACGCACCATAGTATTAAATAACAACTTAACAAAGTATCATTTGTTCTGAACCTACAAAATAAAAACATAGTATCAAATAACAACTTTAACAAAGTTATTTAATACATAATTGTCAACCAATGACTACAAAAAGTAAGCATAACTATGAGATCAAGGTTTGTCCAGTGACAGGTCGTCCAAGTAAACCTACTCATGAATTGAAAATAAATTCAAAATTAACAACCTATACATTGATTTGAAAAGAAACAAGTAAACTAACAACATTTTCAAAAAAGTGAACCTATAAGATTGAGTTTGATGGTTGAGACGTTAAAATTAATTGAGAGAATTCCAAAAGAAAGAGAATTTATTCTCTTAAATAATATGATTTGAACCTCTTTAATATATATTCAAATTTTATTAAAGGTACCCATCTTAAACATTGTATTCATAATATTTTTTATAGCAAAAAAATAAACTATCAATTCGACCACTTATTTATAAATACTATTAACAAATAGTTTGACTTTTTTTTCTATAGGAATAACTTATATTTAAGCATTTATATGATAACCTTTTATGTCAGAAGCGATTAATTAAGTTGTTTATTCAAATAGGTCTTATTTGATGCAATTATTTTTTCATTTATACTTCTTTTACGTTTTCTTCACCTTTTATTATTTATTTATAGGATCCTATTGTTTCTGGTATTGAGGACAAGATTTCATCTTGGACCTTTCTTCCTAAAGGTACTCCAAACATGTTAATAAATTTCAAGGTTTTTTCTACCATTCGCTGTTTTTGTAAAGCACTGCAGTTATACTTAGCCATATATTAATTCTCTTGTTTGAATGACCTTGTATCCTGCTGTTCAGTTATCTTGTGCCAATTCAATCTATTAAGAAAAAATAGTTCTATTTGTCATTGTGCTTAAATTTATTGCCTGAGATCACAATCAGTGTATAGTTTTATCTCATATTCTGTCTATGATACTAAATAAATTCCTTAGAAACTGAGCACAAAATTTGTATTACTTTGTATCCTACTGTTCAGTTAACTTACTAAGACACGTTACACAACAAAACTTACTAAGACACGTTACTAAGACACCTTTCAATTTGTTTACTCATAGTCTTGGTTGCATATAGGATATCTTACCAAGAATTGACCCTTGAAACTCTTTGTCTTTTTGGCTAGAGAACTGGAGTCAAAAAAATTAAACAAATCAGAAATCTGTCACTACACAAGGATGAATAATTGTGGTAAATTCTCTCTAAACATTGTGGTAAGAACCCTTATATGAATAATTATTCAACTACCTAAGGATGTAAATGTTTCAGATGCCTGTGCTGTATCTATATCTAGTTACTTTTCATTGTGCAGAAACTTACAATTCAATATGGTTAATAATGGTTTATGACTCATAATTAAAAGTATCACTTTCAATTCAGGATTTGATAACCTTAATATATCATTGATTATACTTTATTAGATGATACCTGAATAGAAGTGAGTATAGCAGCTACATCATATATAGGACTCCACTAGTTTTGCAATATATCCAGACAAATACTTCCATCTGCATAAACTGTCCATAGGAGCAATTACATTAGTCGGCGGACACTTAACTAATGGATAAGAAGTTTATTATTTTCCACCTAAAACTTACTGTTTGGGTGAAACATTCGGGAGACAAATCGTACAGTGGGCGGCTTGTTTGGATAATCCTCAATAAATTGAAGGGAACTTAAACGTGTCTGAATAACTCCAATATATAGACATGTAGTTATGTAAACATATCTAATATTATGATAATAAAAAACCAAACAGAAAATATCACATCCAAACATATACATCAAAACTACTTGAACAAAAGCACCCAGTTTTCATTTAACTTTAGAAAACAAATGTACAACAGGGTTAGATGGGAAAAATTAATTTAGCTTAATATTCCGACGGAAGTACATATTTCAAGAGAGTGTATGTAAATACAGTCTCTAACAGGTAGAGTATTCAAGAAAACATAGTAGCCAAGTTAAAATTAATATTGAAAAACAAACAGAGAGAGAGCCATAAAATACACAACTGAAATGCAATAAAACCTAAACGACGAGTTTGAGAGTGAGACGGAGATACTTACATTGAGAATGGACCAGAGACGAGCGCGAGACGGCGACACTGAGAGTGAGGGTGACGGGTTCGAGAGGGTGACGGGTTTGAGATATAGGGTTTCGAGTGGGTGTTGTGATGGAACCGGTGATGCGGCGGTGATATTGATGGCGTTGAGAGGGTTGAGAGTCGGTGATGGGTTCAAAAGCTAGGGTTACATGAGGGATACATAGTGATGATGATGAAGTGAGAGTTCTGAGGGATACGGCGTTGAGAGGGTTTACAAAATATATTATTAATTTTATTTGATATTGTTAAAAAATTTAATTTTTAAAAATCATAAACTTAGCGTCGGAACCCCGTCGCTAATTATTAAAATAAAAAATAAAAACTAAACTAGCACCTGCCTTATTTTACATAGCGTCGGCTTAGCCGACGCTAATTATTAATAAAAGCAAAAAAAATTGTTCCAACGCTACACCGACGCTAACTAGCGTCAGAGTTGGGGGCCGACGCTAAATATGACAGCTAAAATGGATTTTTCTAGTAGTGGCTGAAGTGTATGGTTGAATGGATAAGTGATCATTTGCAGTAGTACGATCCTTGTTAAAAAAACTTAATTAAAAAAGAAAATTCATGTGATGAAAAAGTTAAAATCGTATGATTAAAATTTGAGATCGTACATTGTGTAATTGGAAAACCAAGAGGATCTTACTCCATGGTTGAATATGGGTGTTCATAAACTTATTGTCCCTCATTAGAGGCTTTAACTTTTGATGTTGCTCTTGGTTTTCAAAAATCAGATATAGTTAAATATTAAACATTTCACGAGCCTTGTTAAAGATGAAACGATCACACAAAGTACAAGTTAAGTTCAATAATCGTGAGTTAATGTTCTTCCCTTAGCTTTCAACACTCCTTCATTGTGTCTATTGGGTTCTGCTCTAAGCCTTTTTACTTCATTGAACAATAGATTTATCTAGAATATATTCAGAACATACATTATTGAGACAATAGATTTGTATAATTGTATTTCTCTTTCGATAAGTTATTATACAATTATACATGGAGGACATATTTCTCATTGAATAAGTATTTTATTAGGAGTTTATCACTTGAATACATTTTATGAAATGGTGCGAAAAAAATTATAATATATTAATTATAACGTCTATTTGTTATAACATTTGAAAAAATAAATAAATAAATTTTTAATTTCGATAAAATTTTAATGTTTTATTTTTAAGTTTTTATATTAAACTTTTACTATAATTTCTTTCGTCTTCATCTTTTATTTCTACTTTATTTTTAAATAATTCAAGTGTATTATTCAAATTTTAAATGAGTTTTTGTTATGAATTTTAGAACATTAAAATAATCTCGCATATAAAAATTTTATTTTTTTAATAAAAAATAAATTAAATATAAAAATTTAAGTGTCAAAAGCTTAAAATTTCATATTTAATAGATCTTTAGTTAAAAAAAATTAAATTTTTATAAGAGACATTTATAATGTCCTAAATATAATTGCAAAAATTTATTCAAAAGTTTAATTGATGCACAAAAATTGACTTAAAAAGAAGAGACACAAAATAAAAATAGAAAATTTTGAAGGACTAAAAGTTCGGTTAAAAACTAACTTTTTTCACTTATTTTCTTGATAATGATTACAATCCACATGTTATCTATTTATAGCAAAACTGACCCCAAAAACAAAACCTACAAATATGATAAAATTGAGAGGCGTCTGAAATATTCATGTCTCTAGATTTGTAAAGTTGATGATGCAAAAATTATTGACAGAAAATCTACACTAAACCGAAGCTACTCTATCAATCAAAATCAAATAAATACCGCATTAAACAAAAAATTAAAATAAAATCATACTAAGACGATGAAATCATAAAGAAAAAAACTTGAAGCAAAGACAAAATATAAATCACTTACTTAAAAATAAAAAAAAAATGATTTAAATAAATAATTTTAGATTAAAAATTAACTCTAAACCACCTTTATTTGGTGGATGGAGAAAAAAAAGTGAGAGAAAAACGATGCAGCTAGGTTTTGAGGATACCTCAACTTAATCATATATATTATTTATTTACTCTAAGTGCAATATTCACAATAGCCCACAAATGTTTCGTTGTCAACTTACTACTTTATTTTACAATATAATATGATGACGACACATAAACCACTACACCTTCACGGGATGTCTTTGACCATTGAAAACCGTTTAGGCTGAGCTTCATTTTTTTTCCAAAACAAAGCTTCATATTATTATTCTTAAGAGTGTAATGGATCAATTTGGTTTGGTTTCAAAAATAAAACAAAATATGGAACTAATAAAAATAATTGATTTGATTTAATTTAAAATTTTTACGATATTTCTTCACCCAATTTAAATCAAACGAAATCGATGAAGTGCAAGTTAATTTAATTCAAATCAATCGAATTGATCTTTTTAAAAAGTTAAGAAACTTTATTTTAAAAAATCTAAAAAATGTTAACTCTTTTTTGAACACTTTAAAATTTGTATATTATAAAAAAGTACATAAATTATAATGAAAAAAATAATATATAATAATTAAAAAATATATGAATGTAATACATTTTAAAAGATCATAATATGATGTGAAATAAAAGAAATAATAATCAAATATAATTTTTATCAAAAAAAATATCAAATATAATAATTTAGTATGTATCTCAATTAATCAGTTTTCAACTTATCGATTTTGAATGATACAAAAACGATAACCAAACTAATATAGGTTATATTTGATTTGTTTGTTCCATTTGGACTCAAACATGAAAAAAAAATGATCAACTCCATTTAATTGATTTAGATTAAATCTTCGAAATCATGTCATTCATTGGTTTGATTCTTATACCCTCTCTATTTTTTGTTTTGGGAAGAAAAAACTGGGCTGAAAGAATGATTTTCTCTATCCGAAATCTCTAGCCTCAATGAACCTCTAGATTTAAATCTCTTGTCGTGGAGAAAAATAAATAAATATATATAACTGTCAAAAAAAGTAAAATAAATATATATATATAAAAAAATCGTTTCATTTCTTTGCTCTTCATTTTTTAACATTATTACTTTCAAAAAAACAACACGCACAAGAAAAAATGTGGAAACTTTTGTCTCAATGGCCCCACGAACCACTTTTTGTTCTTTCAGCAAATAATGGGCACTTTTAAGTTTGTTTTGTTATGATTATTAACATTCACTATTCTAATGTTTAATCTAACTCGTGAACACACACAGACTGTACTCACATGACACAACTTTTACTAAGTGACACTATTAAAACTAAAATAATGCAAAAAATTATTCCATTAACATCCCAAACACCACTATAAATTAACTCTTAGAGGCATCACAGCTGAACATATAACTAGCACCTGGTTAATTAGATTAATTAGTATTAATGGCACATTCTAGTGGCAAATCTTTGATGCAGTGGATGGTAGCAGCACTGCTCATTGCTCTGTTGGGTGGTGCTGAAGCTGTTAAAATATGTAACATAGAGTCAACTCAGCTAAAATTATGTCGTGCAGCAGCTACAGGTGAAAACCCACCACCCCCAGATGAAAAATGTTGTGCTGTTATTCGCGGTGCCAATCTTCCTTGCCTCTGCACATTCAAGTCTATCCTACCTTCACTTGGAATCAGCGTCAAAGATGCTATGGACTTGCCCGGTAAATGTGGTCTGAAATCGCCTTCCAAATGTCAAGGTATTGTATCATCGTAACTCATAATAGACCTTGAGCTGGAATGTATAAACTACCTGTGCTTATATTTGACTAGGTAACATTTCATGATAAATTTTTGATTTTGCAGTGAGGTGAAGGTCTCCTCCATTAAAAGCACCTCTTCATGTGTTTTGCTAACACTAGAGAAGTTTTACGCAGCATTTGATGTGCCCCCAAATAAAGATGTAGTTTGTTTTGATCGATGTGTTTTGTCCACATGTTTGCAAGCAGATGTGTGCTGTGTCAGTTTTAGATGTTGAAAAGGTATTTGATGTAGAAGAATACATGTATCAAGAATATCAAGATATCTATCATTTTCTTCCACTGCAACCTGTAATCTGTTTAATAAAATGTTTGTTCCTTACTTCCTTGGATTCTTAATTCATTTTGGTAACTTGGGACAGGAGCATCCAGGTAGCCATAGGATTGTATGAAATGCGTACCCCGAGAAGCAACAACTAACCATGGTTAAAAATGATAATCTGCAATAACAAATTTTGTGCAAATCATTCCACTTGCTTGCGAAGCAAACCCAATAGTAATAACAGTGAAAGTGAGCACACACAGTATCAACCTGCAAAATTTCCATAATATGCATAAGCTCAGTTTGCTCCTGCCACACAAAATTTTCAAAGTTCAAAATCCCATATGATATTTAAAAGCCAGTTTGTTGTTAACTCAATTATATCATATGTGCATGACTTGTGCATCCAAAATAGTGGGCATCAAATGCTCATGGAAGCTATGATGCAAACAGGTTTTCATGCTTGATCATGTCAGCTTCCTAATACCAGATGTTCAATAATAAGCTAATATGAAAGGACAAACTTAAGAAATTAAGCTCATTGCACTCACTTGGGTAAACTTCCAGAAGTTTCCTCTGACATTCCAACGATTAGGCTTGAGTGAAAGGAAGTTTTAGCTCAAAGCACACTCCAACCAGCTTTCTTTCCCAGCAAACACCTATCTTTCATTGTCCTTCTCACATTTTCTGCTTCTTCCCATCTCCCAATTGAGCTATACATATTGGCTACCATTATATAGTATCCATCGTTCTCTGGTTCAGAGTCAATAGCACACTTGCCGATTCTTATTCCCATTTCAATTTGATTGTGAGTTTTACAAGCACTTAACAGCGCTCCCCACACGCCACCATCAGGAGAAATGGGCATAGATAAAACCAGTTCTTCTGCTTCTTCTAGATTACCCGACCTTCCCAAAAGATCTACCATACAAGTGTAGTGCTTTAAATTGGGGTTCACTGAAAAACTCAGCATTTTAGCAAACAAAATTTTCCCGTCTTCAACAAGCCCTGCATGGGCACATGCTGAGAGAAGAGAGAGGAAAGTAATTCCATTTGGCTTAACATTTGATTCTTCCATAAGATTGAATATCTCCACTGCAGATTCTGCATATCCATTCATTCCGTAACCCGAGATCATTGCATTCCAGCAAATTACATCCTTCTCCATCATTGAGTCAAATACCTTTCTTGATTTTTCTAGCTGCCCACATTTGGCATACATATCAATCAAAGCTGTGCCAAGAGGTAAATTGAGCTTAAAACTTTTTTCATTTATGTAGTGTTGAACTCTTTCTCCTTTCTCTAAAGATGCAAGGTGAGAACAACCTGAAAGCACTACCACCAATGTGGCTGTGTTAGGATTCTGGTCTTCCATAATCATTTTATTAAATAAGTTTATGGCCTCTTCATGATGCTTGACATGAATATGAGCTGAAATCAGAGTGTTCCATGAGGTAACGTCCCTCTCCGACCTATTAAATATTCTCCAAGCAACAGTCATCTTATCACATTTTCCATACATCTCTATGAGTGAATTGGTGACCGAGATAGTTTCATCCACAAAACCTTTTATCACATTGCAATGAATTGACCTTCCTGAGTTGATTGCTTGTAACTGGCCACATGAAGCAATTGCAGAAACTACGCCGACTGATTCAGAACGAATACCTAAATATTGCATATCCCTGAAGAGTTCAATACATTTTAAATTCTTGCCTATTCTACCATAGCCAACAACCATAAAGTTCCAGCACTCTATGCTCCCTTGACACCGGTGGAAAAGCCTCTCAGCAAAACTTAACATTCCAAATTTACAGTACATAAACAACAATGAATTGTCAACCATCTCATCAGGCACATAATGTCTCCTAATGATTAATCCATGAAAAGCTTTCCCTCCTGATACATCCATGGAATTACCAAAACTCGAAAGAAGACAACCAATAACAATTCCATCCGGGTGCACTTGATTTTCCTGCATTTCCCAAAACAGCTTCACACAATCACTCATCATCCCAAACCTAGCATAAACACCAATGATGGATGTCCAAGACAAAAGATCTTTGTTGATCACATCACAAAAGGATCGATAAGCTTCATCGGGCACCCCACATTTACAATACATAGACAAAATCGAAGATTGTATGACAACCGAACTTCCAATCCCATTTTTCACAACCAAACCATGCAAACACCTGCCAGTAAACAAATCACCCAGATTCCCACAAGCAAGAAACCCACCCTCCAATGTTCTAGAGTTAGGCTTCTGAGCATCATCACCAATCCCAAACATCTCACTAAGACACTTCAAACCCTTCTCACACTCCCCATTTTGCACATACCCAATAACAAGTGCAGTCCAAGCAACAACATCTCTAACAGGAATTTCATCAAACACCTTAACCGCATCATTCATTTGACCACACCTCGAATACAAAGACACAAAGGAAGACCCAACAGCAGAACTAGAAGGAAAAAGGCCTAATTTAGAAGCCAATGCATGAAGGTTCATTCCAGAAGGAAGAAGCAACAAGTGAGCATAAGAAGAAGCAACAATGGGGAATGTGAAGTGATTGGGGAGAAGATTGGAAGAACGCATGAGGGAGTAAAAAGAGAGAAGTTGAGGGAAAAGAGAGCGAGAGAAAAGGGTTTTGAGGAAGGAATTCCAAAGAAAAGTGTCTTTGAAAGGAAGGGAGTGGAAAAGTGTGGAAGATGAAGAAGGGTGGTTGAGAGTGTCGTAGAGAGAGATGAGTTTGGCGGCGATGAAGGGGTTGGTGGAGTTACCGGTGGTGACTGTAACGGCGTGGAATTGAAGGAGAGATTCAACGGTTGTGATGCGTTTAGAGAGAGAGATGAGTTCGCCATGATCAACTTTCAACACAGATACGACGCGCATCACCATTCCCTTCGATTACTCACACTTCATCTAACATGTTACATTTTTTTTTTATGATACATGTTTTTTTATTTTTATTTGTATGTTGCATGTTTTTTTTATTGAATCTGTTTTGCTTGGCCCAATTTTTTGTTGTTGTTTGAAACTTCTCTTAAAGCACAAAAACAAACCACGTGCTGAATTTCTCATTCTTATTCATCAAATTGTTTTGCTTCGGAGTCTATGATGAATAAAAGTAGGAGAAGGAAATAATAAAAACATAGAAAGTAGGGTAGTTGGCATTTGGCACTGTGTTGATGCTTTAAAGATGCCAGTGATATAAGATAAAAGATAAAAAGAGATGCCATAACTACCAGGCTATATTGAGAAAACTGAAAGTCTGAGATTGAGGGGTGTGGGTAGTAAAAAGGGGAGTGTGGGTAGCAATATTATAATATTAAATGTTCAATTACATGTATTAAATATTTTTGAAATAAATAAATGATATATTAAGAATAATAACAATAAATAATTTTAAAAAAATATAACTTTTACTCATAATAGTGACTAAGATTTAAATTATATTTTTTTAACAAAAGGCTTATAATAAAAAGAATTAAAAAAAATTATTGAAAAGAACACATTCTGTTTTATATAAAAAAAAAAAGACACATTTTTTTTAAAGTTGAAAATATAATTTTCAATTAAATATTTCTATATTTTAACCGGTAACCTTGTTTGCATTTACCTCAATGTTTTACACAATATACTTTTAAAAGCATTTGCCTCTCCCCTTTATTAGCGTTTGCCTCTAGAGTTTCATTGTTTCAAGTTCATTATTGTCACACACACACAAAATGGTACACTATACCAAATTGTATTTAATCAGCTAGCTCTAATAAGGATTTGTTTTGATTTTAACTAATTTTTCAAAAAATATGAATGAGAAATGTTAAAAAGTTTGAAGTACTGATTTGCTAATGGATTATTCACTAGCAAAATTATAATAAATTAATTATAATTTATTTTACAATTTATGAGTTCAACAAATGTTTATTATTGAATGCATGCATAAAACAAAAAGTTTTTATATAGTAAGTGAAATACATACTAAATAGTAATTGCATTATTTAATAGACAATAATTTAATTGATATATATAATTTTTTTTCTAAAATGAAGTATCATTATTTATTATACAGAATAATGATGGCAATATTTAGCTAACAAAGGAAAAAAACTTAACATGAAAATACAAAGGAAAGACAATTACATTTTAATATGATTTAATTAATTAATATATATATATATATATATATATA
>JBBPBQ010000004.1:49659226-49702708 GCA_037974755.1 Cicer yamashitae
AATTAACTACAACTCTTATATTATAAAAAAAGTTTGATTTTTACTAAAAGACATTCTCATAAATTGTTGTGCATTGTTAATTTTTTGTTCGAACAATGCATGACAATTGAATTTATATTAATAATACTCTACAACAAATTTAAATATTTTATTCTATTTCAATATATTAACCACATGCATATCAACTGATATTCTATTTGTTTATATATTTAATTATAAACAAATAAGTTTATGTATTTGTTAACCTTAAATACCAATTAATCTATTAATATTAATTTTAAAAATATTTTATATTAATTCTTTAATATTATAAGAGATAATAATAATAATAATAATAATAATAATAGTAGGTAAGTATTATATTTCTTTTATCACCTAAAATAAAGTTAGCTATTACAATTCTTTTATTAGGCTATATATTACTATTTTGTTAAATTAAATATATTACAATTATTATTTTTTGACTAAAAATATATTACAAAATAAGTGTAAAATAGATATTGAAGTATTATTTATATATATAACACTTTTAGCGCGTTTTAATCTTATGCCAGCAGCATTCAAAGTGGTTTCCGTTTTTAGTTTGCACCGCCCCACAGCACAAAGCTAGAAAGAACGTTGAAACTAGAAACACGATTGTGATTACAACGCTACTCTTCAACACATCATTGTGCATTTAATTTAATTTTTCTTATTTTCGTAAATAATAAAAATGGCAATACAATCTGAAAAACGCTGTTTCTCCCTCTATGGGACGGTGGTTACTGGAAATGGAAACCAACTTCAAATTCTTCCATTTTCGCCATTTGCCAACATTTGCCATCCCACCAATCATCACCCGCCACGTATGTTAATACCTAATTATCACAATTCACAACTCTTCTACAATCTTTAAGTGCTTCACTTTGGTTTTCTTCATCACTTCATCAAGGTTGCAGGAATGTGGATTCCACGCGCTCTCTCCTCTACATTCGCTCTTCTCTTTCTTCTTCTTCACTCTGCTCGGAGTGATAGATCTCCATGGAACACACTCACCGGTATGTCTTATGCTTAGTAACTTCCAATTATTGCTTAATTTCATCTTACTACGGACTTCATTTTTCATTAATGTTGATTAAATAAATGCCTTACTACTACTAGACATGCATGTTCAAATCACTTAATGAAACTCAGTTTAGATAAGCTTCTTGATTTTTTATTTTAAATTTTTTGTAATAATTATGAGCTCTGTAGCACTGACACTTAAGATCAAAGACGTGTTCCGGTTGCGACAATCAATGTAATTTATTTTCTTAAATTATTGTCAGTGTCGACGTGTCAGGTCGTATTTGTGTTTCATAGATTATGAATTTTTAGAAGCACTCTTGTTTAGCTTAAAAGTTTAGGGGATGATCTACAGACTTGTTTAAATTGAGATTTTTTGTTTTCCAGAAATTTATGTAATTGTTGATTTAATTTTCCATTTAAGAATATGTATTTGAATTGAATGACTCAAACTATTTTTCCTCTAGCCTTTATTTATATTTTCTGTTTTTTTTTTTGTTTTTGGTAAAGAGGAGCTTCAACTCTTTTTTGGTAGGTGCATTGTGACTTACTTTGTGTGATTGTTTTGCAGGAAATCCACCATTGGTTGTAGCACATGGCGGATTTTCAGGAGTTTTTCCTCAGTCTAGTAATGTTGCCTATAATTTGGCCGTCATAACGAGCGGACCAGATGTCTCTATATGGTGTGATGTGCAATTGACAAAAGATGAAGTTGGGATTTGCCTTCCAAATGTCATACTTGACAATTCTACTTTTATTTCCTATATTTTCCCAAATAAAAGTACAACTTACAATGTTGATAATGTACCCACCATTGGATATTTTTCTCTGGATTACACCTTCAATGATTTATCCAATGTCCCCTGTAAGTTTAACTCTGTTAAATATCTAGTTTTATAATGTTATAGATTATCAATATTTTGTGGACTAGCTGATTCCTCTGTATTACATATATTTAAAATCCTTTCTCTGATTGATTTTTTTGTGATAATTTATTTTCATGATTTCTTACATTTTTTGGTGTGTTTACTGGACAGTAAAACAGGTAGTATACTCTCGGTCACCCGTGTTTGATGGAGCTTATATGATTCTTACTGTTGATGATGTTGTCAATTCAGTGGCGCCACAAACACCAGGTTTGTGGTTGAATATTCAGGTAAATGGAATGTATGGTCCATTCTTATGATTTAGTCTCCTTGTTTGTTCTAAAACTAACTCTTGCTTTCGATGATATTTTGCAGCATGATGCATTCTACACGCAACACAAGTTGAGCATGAAAAGCTTTGTACTTTCAGTATCTAGAAGAGTGCGTGTTAATTATATCTCGTCGCCTGAGATTGGTTTTCTGAGAAGTATTAAACCACACTTAAACCCGAAAACGACGAAATTTATCTTCAGGTTTCTCCAACAGAATGAAACAGACCCATCAACCAATCAGACTTATGGTTCACTGTTAAAAAATCTTAAGTTTATCAAATCGTTTGCTTCCGGAATTCTTGTTCCCAAGGGATACATATGGCCTGTAGATGATAGTCTCTATCTACAACCACATACCTCTTTGGTCTCAGATGCACATAAATTGGGGCTGGAAGTTTTTGCATCAGGTTTTGCAAATGATGCCTCATTTAGCTTTAATTACAGTTACGATCCTCTTGCTGAGTACCTCCAATTCATTGATAATGGTGAATTCTCCGTCGATGGTGTTTTGTCAGATTTTCCCATAACTCCTTCTGCAGCTATAGGTAAGTTATTTTCTTTTTTTGCTCTGTTTTGTTGGAAATGGCATGCCACAAATACAATGCAGGTTATTTAATCAAAATTTTGTTCGCTTAGGGCGTGCTTGGATGGAAAAGTTTCAGTGGGAGGGGAAAAATTACATTTTATCCCATCATTACCTATCTGCTTCATTAGATTTTTATAATTTTAAAATGATATCTATAAGCTAGTTGATCTTTACAAGATTGTTCATTGCCTATTTGCTCAAACTACAAAGGTTAGGAATTGACGGAGTGCCATTTAAGCAAATATCACAAGAATTTCATCTGTGTTCAACTTCCATGCTGCATTGAAGCAAATAATGATTTTCATCCTCTAGGTTTTGCATGATTATTAACTTTTCAAACTGGCATTTTCTTCATCAATTTTTAAATGCTTTTACTGTTTTACATCCTCTAAAATATAAGACATAGGTGTGGTGTATTTTACATACATAGAAATCGTAACCTCAGGACATATCTGTATGCTTGTGTTGCGTGTTCTATTATTTTTCATCTATTTAAGAAGATGTTGAGTTTGTCTTCTCATTATGCAGGTTGCTTTGCTCACCTTGGCACCAATGCCACGAAAAGAGGTAAATTTTATTTTGATTTGGAATATGTATTCTCATGTAGTTCATTAATCATTTTCCTTCATTCTATGACACCATAACATGCATCACGGTTGACTTGTTGCTCAGATAAAACTTTAATTATCTCAAAATATGGAGCAAGTGGAGATTATCCAGCCTGTACCGACTTAGCATATAACAAGGCCATATTAGATGGTGTGGACGTTCTTGACTGTCCTGTTCAAATGTCAAAGGATGGAACACCATTTTGCTTAAGCTCCATTGATCTTCGAGAGAGTACCACAGTTATAACATCAAGCTTCAGCGGATATGCCATGAGTATCCCTGAGATCAAACCTGGAGATGGCATATTTACATTCAACTTGACGTGGACTGATATAAAAGGCCTGACCCGTAAGTCAAAGAAACTTCTGTATATTTTAGTTATTCCACCTGCTGTTTTTATTGATTTGCATTGTGATGAAGAAATAAAATACATGCAGTGTTAACTTATATTTCGGTTCCCTATTTTCCCTGCAGCCTCAATAGCGAACCCTTTTCTTCCAAAATACAGTTTGTTCAGGGATCCAAAATATAAGAATGCTGGGACATTTGTAACATTATCAGATTTCTTGTCGTTGACCAAAAATCAGACTTCTCTATCAGGCATCTTGATCATTGTTGAGGTGCGTTCTTCCATGCCTATTATTGTGTATAGAATTCATTCTTTCAGCTGTTATTCAAACTCACAAAATTGAAAAGGTTTAATGCAAATTTGTATGAAAATAAAAATGGTTTAGCATCACTTATCCTTAGTTAAATAGTTTGTATGACTGGTTACCTGGTTTAACCTTGTTGCTTTGTAAAGCCTGTTGCATAATCAGGGAAATTAGAATAGAAAATATTAAGCCTATCATGCATTATTATTGCAATGTTGCCATTCCTGTGAATTTCAATATTTCATCACTAACTCTGCCCAACAATTTGGGTTCTATTTGGGCATTGAGGTGATTTATAATAATAGCATATTCCAGGCCTATAAATGTTTTGGTTTAAATTTTATTTTCAATTGAATAACATGATGTTGTGTTCTTCTCTTATCAGAACGCAGCCTATCTTGCAGAAAAGCAGGGATTAAGTGTGACTGATGTAGTCATCGATGCTTTGAGCAAAGCAGGTTATGATAAACCAGGAAGCCAAAAAGTTTATATTCAATCCACTAATAGCTCTGTACTTTTGAAGTTCAAGGAAAAAACCAGTTATGAGCTTGTCTACAAGATTGACGAGACTGTCGGTGATGTTGCTGACGCAGCCGTTGAGGATATAAAAAGCTTCGCTGGTTCAGTTGTTGTCGACAAGGTCTCTGTATTTCCTCGTGACCGCGGCTTCCTTACCAGCTCTTTAACAAGGACTGTGCCAAAGCTAAAAGCTTCTAACCTCTCAGTTTTCGTGGAAACGTTCAGCAATGAGTTTCTATCTCAGGCATGGGATTTCTTCTCAGATTCAACTGTTGAGATCAACTCATTTATTCAGGAAGCAGGAATCGATGGGGTCATCACAGACTTCCCTAAAACTGCTAATAGATACTCAAGTAAGTGATAGAGAATTATGATGTTAATGTACCATAAATCTGTTGTTAGTCGTTACATACCAATTATAGAGAATTCTGATGGAACCATTATTGTGCAGGAAACAAATGCTTAAACTTGGGTGATAAGGTACCTCCTTACATGCAACCTGTTCAAGCAGGTAGTCTTTATGGAATTATTCCCTCTGACTCATTGCCTCCAGCTCTAGCTCCACTCCCACCCTTGACTAATTCTGAAGTGGTAGAGCCACCTTTGCCTCCTGTTACTAAAATAGCCTCAGCTTCTAGTCCTGCTGATGGAACCAATTCGCCACACAAAAATGTGCAGCCTAAGGTTACTGTATGCTTCTTGTCCAATGTGGCTGTGTTTGTACTTGTAGCTTCTCTTGTTTTGCTTTGAGTGAAAATCATGTCCTCTCTTTTTAGTTAGATGAATTCTTAGTAGGTATCACCTTTCATTGAGTAGATTATGAAAGAGTATAGAGAAGAGTGAGCAACATTTTTATTTAAAAAAAGAATGGACTCTAAAATTGTGTTAAAATTGCAAATGAGGGCTTATTTCCTGTGTGAGATGTGTGAAAGAGAGGCGAACAAGTTGGAGGGGTGGTGGCTCTAGCGAGAATATGAAGGAGAGGTAGAGAAGAGTATTTAATTTTGTAAAAGTTTAAGGACTCAAATGATATTAAAATTATTAACGAGGGGTTATTCACAATCTGAGATGTGTGGAAGTTTCTCATCTAGCCCTCACCTTTAATATTACTAAGATAAAGGTAAATGCTCATTCAACTCTTTAATTTTTTGATTTTTTATTGAATTTTAGTTTGGATTTTAATTTTTGGTAATGTATTTCGGATGGGGAAACAAACCAGGAGAGTCAGATGAGCATTCTCCTTCTTATAATATTTGTTTTCTGAAATGTTCATGTAATGTTTGAAAATGGACTTTAATTATCACGAAAAAAAAAAGTCAAAACATTAGTTACATGGATGAAGATAACAAGTTATGATATACTAATTTTATTTTGGCTAAACTTAATATAATTAAATATAATGATTAAAAATTATCAAATGTATATATTTAATAATAATAATAATAATAATAATAATAATGTAATCCTTTTGAAGCAATTGTAACAATGGTATATATCCAGTCTTCGGATAATGTATTTTGCAACTTGTGAGTAAAAATAAGTGGCAGGATGAACAAGCTCCTTATTGTAATTATGTTAGGAGAAAAAGGAACAAATGACTCATATTTTAGCTCGGATGGAAGATGTACCTCTTTTTCTATGCCGTTATCTATCTTCTGATGTAGTTTTACTATTTCCTAGTCTTTCAATATATTTAAGGTGTTTAAAAAAACATATTTCACGTTTATTAAAAAAAAATAGTGTAACTAATATGTATATTTTGTGTGACTATTACTAAATTACTATTTGTATATAAATGTATTCAAAGTTAATTTTGTATCTTTCAATATAAATTGATAGTATTAATAAGATGTATATTTGAAAAATGGACAATAAATATATCTAATATATTGCCAAGTAGTTTATATTTGGAGATTTTTTTTCTTCTTCTAAAATGTGTTTATAATTACAAACGGTGAAAATATGTACCATGAAGAAAGAGCTTCCAATGTGATAATAGATGATCTTACTATATATTCAATTATGTCTTATGCTATTAGTGTATATAATCTATTAACTCTTTCTTTACCATGACCACTGCCATTTTTTTTGTAAGAAAAAGAGGGCCCCTTCTGGTTAAGTGGAACCACTGCCATTATAAAAGTGGTCTTATTATTTGTTTTTTGAGGTAAGTCCATTAACGTATGAATCTTGTTATTTGTTTTTTTTTTAATTTTTTTTTCAAGATCTGTATGTCATTCTTGTCCAAAAAAACACTTGTATGTTGTCGAACTGGAACGCCGAACGCGGTTATCTCTTCAATTAAACTCACATAAATAATATAGTAGTATATAATTTTTTTGATAGAGATATATTATATAAATTATACTAATGCAATTGGATCATCTAAGTAATTTAAAAAATGACCAAAAACACGTTTTCGTGAGTCAGATAAAGCTATATATGTTTTGGTTTATATATAAATTAAAAATAGAATCAACTTATGTGTGACTTTGTAATCAAAATCATTTTATGAAATGAAATACTCCTTCCATTCCAGAATATATGTCTCAAAGAAGAGAATAATAAATACAAAAATGTATAATAGGAAAAGTAACACTGATATCCATTATTAATATTGTAAAACAACATATAAAATAAAATGATTTTTTTGCTAAATAACTTATATTGTGGGATTGAGAGAGTACTATCAAATATATATATTTTTTATTTTCATTTGAAGTAAAAATATAATTAAAAGTGATATTATGATTTAAAAAAATATAAGGTGTGAGAGAGTTAATGAGTGAAGTGGAGTGGTAAGGAGACTGCACTTTTGATCTCCATCATTTGCTAAATATTAATAATATTATCAATACTAAAAAAAATGATACTTCTTTCGTTCCGAATTAATTATCACATTTGTAAAAAGTATTTGTCTCAAAATTATTGTCATTTTTAATTTTTAATACAATGTGAATTACTTTATTCTAATTGTACTCTCTAACTAATGTTGTATATGCATCATTTTTAAATTATTATTCTCTACTTTGTATTTATGACACTGAAAATAAACCAACAGTTAATATGAGTAATTTGATAAAATCACTGTTCTCGTTTATTCATTTATCATCTTTTTTTTATTTGTGTGAAGTAATCTTTTGAAATGCAAAAACAATTAAGATATTTAAAATATGTAAAACAATTATCCATTATTTTTGCTATAAAGCGGACCAAGTAAACAAGTTGATAATTGGTTTGTTAAAGTATGTTGCAGAAAAATGTAAACCATCCAATCAAGTGATCATGTCATACATGTCAAAACAAAACAAAACAAAGTGTGATCATGTTATACAGTAGACGAAAAATGTAAACCGTGCATTTTAAATCCTTTGTAATGGAACCTACCATTTTTTGTATGACTTATGACACGTAAAACACTTCATACATAGAATTTATTTCCATCTTAATTTTTCTTTCTTTCTTTTTTTTTTTTAATTTTTTTTTATAATATATTTTGGATGGAATAAGAGCAGTGTCTTTGTATTAATTTTTTCTAATGTAAGAACATCCTCGAAGAACAACAAAAATATGTTGAGAACAAAATTGCAAGGAGATGCTCAATTTAGGATTTTAGATGGATTTGTTTTCGGACAAGTTGAAGAATGAGGAGGTTGTTGCACTAAGGAAATTGAAGTCATTGCTTTAAGATTAGAATGATAACATATATTTTGAGTATCTATTTTGAATCTAATTTAATAAAATCAAAATGTAAGTTATATGTCTCTTAACCGTTGCGAATTTTTTTTTTCAATTTCAGAATATTTTAAATCAAATATTTGGTAAATAATTTTATTTTCGAATGAAAGAGAGCAAATAACAGTGAAAACACATATTTTGAAATGAAATTTATGCTTCAGATAATAAAAAAGAAGTATGTAACACATGATTTAGCAAAGGACAATGGACACAAAAATTAGGGAGTTTGTGGATTGGAGTTTGATGCAATTGGAATTAGGGTGAAAAAAAAAGGAGAATTGGAAGGTACACAATTAAAGTGAATTCTTTTAATAATTCTAATAATTCTAGAAAACAAACTCTCACAAGCTAAATACATTTAAAGTTTGATAATCGT
Source organism: Cicer yamashitae (assembly GCA_037974755.1). NCBI lineage: Eukaryota > Viridiplantae > Streptophyta > Magnoliopsida > Fabales > Fabaceae > Cicer > Cicer yamashitae. Next base: position 49,667,950 of record JBBPBQ010000004.1, read on the forward strand.
ATTATAATTTTATTTTATTTATAATTTAAGTTAACTCAATTTTAGTTTTTTAACAAATTCTCAGGGAGATTTATTATTGATTTGAGTCTTACAAGACTTGAAAGATAAATCAGTTTAAAAAAATATAAAATTGATTTAGTGGTTAAGATGAGAAAAGTAAAAAGTTAATTAGAATAGTAAGAATATTTTACTTTTGATTCTTGTTTTTTTAATACTAGAATATTAACGATAATTTTTTTTTAATAAAAGTGATATTAAGATATATAACAATAATTTTTTTCTTAAAAAAAAAAGTGATATTAAGATATATAAAATATGTGGAACGTAGAATTTATCTATTCTTGTTGACTTGACTCAAGATTAATTTATGCTATAAGTGGACCAAGTAAACGAGTTCTTAATTGTTTGATAAAGCATGTTGCATGATAAAGCATGTTGCAGAAACATGTAAACCATCCAATCAAAGTGATCACGCCATGAAGTTGACGAAAAATGTAAACCATGCATTTTAAATCCTTTGTGATAGAAGAACCTACAATCTTTTGTATGACTTATGACCTAAAATACTTCATATTTAGAATCGATTTCCATCTTAATTTTTCATTTTTTTAAAGTATTTTGGATGGACGAAGATTAGTGTGTTTGCAAAGAGATGCTTAATTTAGAATTTTAGACGGACTTGCTTAGGGTTAAGAAAAAGATAAATTTAATTTTTTATTTTAAAATCTGACTGTGTGATTGTAACTTCATGTAAAAATTAACATTCAAATTTGAAATTGTAAGATTTAAATCGGAATATTAACATTTTGATCATTTATTTTGAATCTAATTTAAAAAAATGTAAGTTGTTGGATCTTAATTTAATAAATACGTCTCTTAAATCAAATACATGATAAATATTTTGTTCTCCGACGAAAGAGAGCAAATAACGAACTACATTAATCATGCCTTGCACTTTCAAATTAAATGATTTCAAAACAAAGTGCCAAAACATATACAATTTAGACTTTAGAATCACAAAAAAAATACAAGATATTGCTAAGGACAGTGGACACAAAAATTACGGATTCTGTGAATTGGGGATTTGATGCAAGTGATATTGGAATAATATTGAGGAAAGAAATCAAGAATTGAAAAGTGCCGCAATCCAATAATTGATAAGCTGAAAAAAAAAACCCTACAAACATCAACATTTTGATAAATTTAAACCGAATGCTCTTATTAACTCTTGAAAAAAAGTCTCACAAGACTATACTATTCAATTTATACCCTTATTATTTAAATTTAGGGCCTTGGCAGTCTATTTACAGCAACAAATAATAAGTTATTCAAATTTTGTGATAAAATGAAATTATAAAAAATTTAGGTTTGAAGGAATCAAACACACCCTTTTTATTTATTGGAGTCGTAATGTCACTAATCACAATCGCATTGGCACGTTCTGACTAAGCGGAGTTGTGGTCCTGTGGAAACAAGAAACCCACTCAAACGCAGCCGTTTTATTTCATTTTCAGAAACCAATGAAAAGCAGCCACGTGGAAACACGCCAGAGAGTGACAACCATGTTGTGGACCCCAGTAGCGCACCTACAACAGTCAATCAATACATTACCGCGGCTTAGCTAAATCCAGCTTTGTCCACTTCATAATATATTCGTTGATTAGTCTTCATAATCAAAAAAATATAAAATAGTATATATTAGAAGGTACATTTTTATAAATAGTATATACTATAATTAAATTTATGAAAGTAAGAGAAGCTCAAAAATAGCTAGGTTGTGCTTCTTCTTGAATTCAATACCTCATTACACACAGTGCTTTGGTTGCTTCATTACTTCACCGTTAACCGCCAAACTTGCCGGGATGTGTAAGCCACGCGCTCTCTCTGCTACACTCCCTCTGCTTCTTCTTCTTCTTAACTCTCTCTTTCTAGCTCTTGTTTCTGCTCAAACTAACAAGAGATCTGATTGGAATACACTTACCGGTAGGTGTTATTTTTTTTCTTCTTCTTTTTTGTGATTTTTTCTTCACTTGCTTATTGCATATTTAAGTAGAAGAAGAATGTTTATGATTATGATTAGCTATAAAGTGGAGGATCTAAGCTTAGCTTATAATTAAACTTTGATTTTTTAATTTCAGCTTAGAAGGATTTGGCTTCTCATAAATGTTGATTAATTAAATGGTTTATCACTAAATTAAGATGCTTATGAATAGATATAGATATACGACTCTTCAATGCAATATAAGCAAAAAGAATATATGAAAATTGATGTATTTGGTTTTAATTTGTTTTAACTAGATGCATCAACTTTTGTGATGTTATTTTTGCTTATATTTTGCTCCGGAAGGAGTAGAAGTTAAGAAGAGTTTGATGTTTATTGAGATGAATCATGGAAAATCTTATTTGAAAATGAAACTACTAGTTATAGGTGTTGTTTTAGTTAAGGACAATTTTGGTCTTTAATAGATAATTTTCCTCATATAGCCAAATCACACATTGAAAATCAGTTTGGATAAGCTTTTTGAATTAAAGGAATCTTGCAATTGTTATGAGTCTCTTAAACAATAATTTTGCATGTAATTTTGAAATTAGTTTTTGTGTCTCAAGTTTTTCAATGAGCTTTTTTCATTGAACTTGGACTTTTTCGTTAGGGAAGAATCATAAAACTTGTTTTAATTGAGAAGCTTTTGGGAGGTAGTTAGAAACTTACCTTAATTGGACCTGAATGTAATTCTTGATATAATCTCATAACTTGATACAATTTTCCATTTTTGAATATGTACTTGAATTCAATGACTCATGCACTCTCTTTCCTCTACTTTTTGTTTATATTTTCTTTTTCTTTTTTGGTTCCACTCTGTGCTAGGTGGCCTTCAGACTTACTCTTGTTGATTGTTTTGCAGGAAATCCTCCGTTGGTCATAGCACATGGTGGTTTTTCGGGGATATTTCCCGATTCGAGTGATGCTGCTTATAGTTTGGCCTTACAAACGAGCTTACCGGATGTCTCTCTATGGTGTGATGTGCAATTGACGAAAGATGCAGCTGGGATTTGCCTTCCAAATGTCAACCTTTTAAATTCTACTTACATTTCAATTGCTTTCCCAAATAAAACTACAAGTTACTCAGTTAATGGTGTATCCACCCGTGGCTATTTTTCCGTGGATTACACCATGAAGGACTTATCCAATGTCTTCTGTAAGTTTCAGTCATGATAAAGATGTATTTTTATTTATGTAGATTATCGTTATTTTGTGGAATGATTGATTCTTTTGTATGACATATATGTGTGTTATGATTTAAGGTATTTTCTATGTTTGGCATACTAGTGAGTTTTGAAGTTATTTGTTTCTATGGTTTTTGACATTTTTTCATTGTTGGACAGTATCTCAGGGAGTATATACTCGGTCACCTCTGCTTGATGCCAATGGTTATCTAATTCTTACTGTCGATGATGTAGTCAAATCAGTGGCACCACAAACACCAAGTCTGTGGTTGAATATTCAGGTAAATGGAATGTATAATTCAATTCATTCTCATGATTTAGTCGATCTCCTTGATTGCTCTAAAATTAATTCTTGCTTTCTCTGATATTTTGCAGCATGATGCGTTCTACACACAGCACAAGTTGAGCATGAGAAGCTATGTACTTTCAGTTTCTAGAAGAGTGCCTGTCAGTTATATCTCATCGCCCGAGGTTGGTTTTCTGAGAAGTATTACAACACGCTTCAACCCAAAAATAACGAAACTTGTCTTCAGGTTTCTCAATCAGGACGATACAGACCCATCAACCAATCAAACTTATGGTTCACTATTAAAAAATCTTACGTTTATCAAGACATTTGCTTCCGGAATTCTTGTTCCCAAGGAATACATATGGCCTGTAGATGCTAGTCTTTATCTACAACCACATACCACTTTGGTCTCAGATGCACATAAAGCTGGGCTGGAAGTTTATGCATCAGATTTTTCAAATGATGTTGTAAATAGCTATAATTACAGTTATGATCCTCTTGCCGAGTACCTTCAATTCATCGATAATGGTGACTTCTCCGTTGATGGTGTGCTGACTGATTTTCCCATAACTCCATCCGAAGCTATAGGTAAGTTATTTAACTTTTTTCCTCCATTTTTGTCATAATGGCTTTCCAGAAATAGAATGCATTTTATTTGATCAAAATCTTGATCACTAAGTACATATGCTTGAATGGGAAAGGAAAATATATGTTGTATGTAAACATTCTAATTATTTGAGATAGGAGTAAAATCAGATATTATCACTTATATCCTTCCAATCTTATGCTTGTGTGTATTATTCTTTTGTCTCTATTTAAGTAGGTGTTGAGTTTATCTTCTCATTGTGCAGGTTGCTTTGCTCACCTAGGTGTCAATGCTACACGAAAAGGTACATTTTGTTTTTATCTGGAATATGCATTATCATATTGTTCATTAGTAATTTGTAGTCGTTCCTTTGCATGATTTCCATCATTCTATGGCAGCATACTGTTCATCATTGCTGACTTGTTGCTCTCACTTTTAATTATGTCTCAGATAAAACATTGATTATCTCAAAATATGGAGCAAGTGGAGATTATCCAGCTTGTACTGACTTGGCATATAAAAATGCCATATTAGATGGTGCGGATGTTCTTGACTGTCCTGTTCAAATATCAAAGGATGGAACACCATTTTGCTTAAGCTCCATCGATCTTCTTGAGAGTACCACAGTTGCTCAATCAAGCTTCAGCGAATATGCCATGACTATCCCTGAGATTAAATCTAGCAGTGGCATATTCACATTCAACTTGACATGGGCTGATATAAAAGGCCTGACCCGTAAGTCAAAGAAGCTTCTGTAGTTTTTTTTTCTTCCAGCGGTCTAATATTCTTCAGCATTTTATTTGAGAGATATACACATTAAAAACTTGTGGTTTAGGAATAATTGAGAAAATTGGCATAGAACTTCATTTAGTTGGATTATCAAAAGTTTCACAGATAGTTTTCCATGGAAAATTTTTCCCTCCCATATCTTTTGGTGTTTTGCACTTTGCCATCTGTTGTTTTTATTGATTTGCATTGTGATGAAGAAATAAGATATATGCAATGTTATAAAAAAGTAATTGACATATTTTTTTGTTCTCTATTTTGCCCTGCAGCCTCAATAATCAACCCTTATACAAAATACACATTGTTCAGGAATCCAAAATATAAGAATGCTGGGACATTTGTAACATTATCAGATTTCTTGTCGTTGACAAAAAATCATACTTCTCTATCTGGAGTCTTGATCATAGTTGAGGTGCGTAATATCATGCCTAACATTGCTATATAGAATTCATTCTTCAGCTGTTTTTCAAACTCACAATATCGATAAAGTATAGTGCTAATTTGTATGAAAATGGTTTAGGGCCAGTTATTGAACTAATATGCCTTGTTACCTGGTTTCACCTTGTTGCTTTGAAAGACCTGCATAATTAAGGAATTAAGAATAGAAGTTATTAAGTCTATCATGCATTATTTTTGCATTGTAATGACAGTTGCTTCACAAGTATTTGTTAGCCTTATGTCTTCCTTGTAAAATTCTGTATGACTATGGCAAGATAATGAAATATTTTTCTGTCAGTATTATGTTCTACTAGTACTTTGTCACATTTTTGTTTGTAACAAAAAAAATGGAAAATGACTGACTGCCGAATAATTTCAACCTGAAAAACTATTTGGTTTCTATTTTGCATTGGGATGATTTATAGTAATTGCATATCTTAGACCTATAAATGTTCTGTTTCAAATTTAATTTTCTCTTATTTTCCATTGAATAATATTATGTTGTGTTCTTCTCTTATCAGAATGCAGCCTATCTTGCAAAAAACCAAGGATTTAGTGTGACCGATAAGGTCATTGATGCTTTGCGCAAAGCAGGTTATGATAAACCAGGGAGCCAAAAGGTTTATATTCAATCCACTAATAGCTCTGTACTTCTGAAATTCAAGGAGAAAACCAATTATGAGCTTGTCTACAAGATTGACGAGATTGTCAGTGATGCTGCCAATGCAGCTGTTGAGGACATTAAAACGTTTGCGAGTTCTGTGGTTATCAACAAGGACTCGGTATTTCCTCAGAACCGCGGCTTCATAACGGGAGCTACAAATACTGTGCCAAAGCTAAAAGCTTCTAACCTCTCAGTTTTTGTAGAAACATTCAGCAATGAGTTTGTATCTCAAGCGTGGGATTTCTTCTCAGATTCAACTGTGGAGATCAACTCATTTATTCAGGGAGCAGGAATTGATGGGGTCATCACAGACTTCCCTAAAACTGCTAGTAGATACTCAAGTAAGTGCTAGAGAATTCTGATATACCATCACATTTGTTACCTCTCAATCATTGACATAACATAACTGTTCTCCATTCTTCTGCAGGAAACAAATGCTTAAACTTGGGAAAGAACACACCTCCTTACATGGAAGCTGTTGAAGCAGGTGGTCTTTATGGAATCATTAGCCCTCAATCATTGCCTCCAGCTCTGGCTCCAATCCCACCGTTGACGATATCTGAAGTGGTAGAGCCACCTTTGCCTTCTGTTGTTGCTGAATCAGCCCCAGCTTCTAGCCCTGCTGCCGGAACCAAGTCGCCACCTGGAAACGCACAGCCTAAGGTTACTGTCTGTTTCTTCTTATCCAGTATGGCTGTGTTTGTTGTTTCTCTTCTTCTGCTTTGAGTGAAAAGGGGCATGACACTTTTGGCTTCACACTGCATGAATAATATTCCACAATTTTTATTTATTTTTAACTTAGAAGGAGCAAATTCTTTCCCTTGTAGCTATGCATGTTCATTCTAAGTTCTCCAATGGCTTCTTGGGTTTGTACTATGAGTACAAAATTCTGAGTGGTATATATCTGCGAATTCATTTTAGATGTGTATCTTGTATCTTTTGTTGTAACATATATCTATATAATTATATTTGTTGGCGTGCACTTGGAATTAGATAAACAAATTAATGTTCGGATGAAGCTTTTTTGAGAATCATCCAGAGCATGTGCATTGTTAATTGTTTCAATATAAGTAGATTTTGTTTTGATAGTTTTCAATTTACTGTATTCCTTTTACCATTGACATTTTGCTATTGTAATTTGTACTATTTTGGTTTTATAAACTCGTATCTGTTGCCATGGCCTAGATCGACCTCTAAAATATCATAATGCGTTGCTCAATAATTTTATATATGGCATTGTTCTTAATAAGTTTTCAACCGAAAAAATTAACACCGTCAAAAGTGACAAGTATTAGTATGTTTTAGGTAAAATTATTTAAGTCGACGTATAGCTCGTATGATCTATTATAATATATTACAATAGATCTTCAAATTCTATTTGTGACAACTCAACTTCATCTATGTCAGATACTGATATTTGTTAACTCACAAAAATTTTGATGTGTAGCTTTCAAAATACATTATTTCTTCTACTTCCATTCTATTTTATTTTACCAAAATGTAACGCAAACATTTTCACTTACCTATGCAGTACAATTATTTCATACGTTATACAATTTCAGCTTTAATTTATCAATCAATGACTCATTAATACACTTAAAACTCTCATTATTCATTAAACATTTCATTTCAATAACTCACAAAAAAGAACAAGCCATATATTATCTTCAAAACATCACAATACAAGTTCAACTACTTACACTTTAATAATATTATTTTTCATTTGTGTGACACATTCTCAATTCAGATACTTCAATAATATTATTCCTCGATAATATGATTCCTTGTCAATTATTGTTGAAGATCATATATATATATATATATATATCATTTTTGAGGAGAGTTTTTTTCCCTATGATGTTGAATGCATCTCTCATAACATTTTTTTTCTTCTTCTTTTTATAGTTAAAAAACACAAATCATAATCGAAAACAAAAAGATGAATAATATTAAATATTTAAAAATAGATAACTTCTAATCATTTTACTATTCACTGAAAACTTTATATATCTTAAACATCTACAAACTTTTCTTACTTATAATTTTTCTATTATAATATATTAAAATAGAACTCCAAATTCTATTTACGACAACTCTATGCCATATACTCTAAAATTTATCAACTCACAATGTGACACCTTCCTTCTTCTATCTTCTATTTCCGTTCTATTTTTTTTCACCAAAATGTATAACAAATATTTTCACTTGTTCATTCAAGTACAATTATTCCACACGTGCAATTTCAACTTCAATTTATTACTCAATGACACTTAAAACTCTAATTACTTATCAAATCTTTCATTTCGATAACTCACACAGATCAAATCATTCAATATTTTCAAAGCATCACCCAACAGGTTCCACTACTTACACACATAAAGATCCATCATCTATTTTTCAACCACCCTCTTGCATATGGTTCCAGCAATGATAACGACATTATGAAATGCAACTCACACATCCATTTGTGTGACACATTCTCAGGTCACAGATATTTTAATAATATAATTCATGTGTCTTTAATTATTGTTGAAGATCATATATAACTATCATTAAGTTTTTTTTTCCTATGATGTTGAATGCATCTCTCATAGCATTTTTTTTTTCTTTTTATAGTTAAAAAAACACAAATCATAATTGAAACAAAATAATATTAATTATTTGAAAAATTTACTTCACATTCTAATTATTTAGACGAAAAAATAGTTAAAGTAATTTAAATTGTTCTTCGTCCAAAATACTATAACTAAAGATTTTGGTTACATTATGTATTGAATTTTTATTTCACTTAACAATTTTGTGTACCTAACATTTTTATTATATAAAAAATATTATTATTATTATTTAAAGTTTTTGAACCTTAAAAAAAATTTATTTTGCTTTGTAGTGTTCCTTCCATATATATCACTTATATTTGCACACATGAGTAATTGTTTCAATATTTTAAATTTTATTATGAACATTGTTTTTAACAAACTACTTCTCATGAATGAATGTTATAATATCATTTAGTGCATGTTTAGATTGACGGTGAAATTGATAGAATTACGGCGAACATAAAAAAAATTTAAAATGTCAAAAAGTACATAAATTTATAAAATCTAATATTTCAAAACTAATATAAATCATATACAATGAAAAACATAATATAGTTAAATGTACAACTTTAATAATAAATAAATGTATAACTATTTAACAAATATATTATTGGAAGGAACACTTTAATGAAACAAAAAATTTGAAAAAACCAATTCCACGTTTAAAAAATACTAAAATCAAGAATTGCATCTCTAAAGTTGCAAAATCTTATGCATAGTCTCATATTTCAATACTTTGCATGGATTGTATTAGTCAACAGTGTTTTACCTTTTTCTTTATACTAAAACAAACCTAGCTTATATATAATTAATCAAAAATAAATTTACCTTTAGACACATAAACACTTGAGTATATTCTACGGTAAAACAAAAATAACATTACTTTTAAATTACATATAATTAATATTTTATACTCATTAATATATTAAATTCTACCACACAACATATGAGTTAGCATCTAGTTCTCAATTATGATTGCGGAAATACATGACTTGAAATGAGTATAAATAATTCTCATAATAGTTTTATGTAAGGCATATCAATAATTATAAAATAGTACTTTTTTAGAATATAACCAATACAATTGCGTTCCAAATAACCTATGGTACAAAATCACTCTCCATCTTTATTCAAAATAATTAGAACTAAGAATATTATATATGCTTTGCACGTGTTTAATTTTTTTTCCAAGTCATATATATAATTTATTAATATATTAATTTTATAAATAATTAAAATTATAAGAAGAATAAATGGGATAAAAAAAATTGTAAAGACTTATAATGATGTCTTGCAAAAGTTTAATCATAAAAAATTAATAATTTTTTTAGGGATAGAAAAATTACTATTAATCAAAGTGGAACTAATCATCATTTTATAACATTTTTGAGTTGTATTTAAATTCTCTCTATAATATCAAAATCTTACCATTTAACTCATACCTCATAGACATAAAGTGAAAATTTATATAAATGATAATCGTAGACTCTATTTTTATTAAATTATTTAAATTATCTAAGTAAAAAAAAAGTATATAAATTATGTAAAAATTATTAAAATTGTAACATTTTTTCCTACACATTTTAAAATGTTTTGAATCAATGTTCAAAGCAAATACATGCATGGATAACTATTAAGAGAAAACGACACAAAAATTATTTGTTAGATTGACTAATTGCTATTTGTGCATTACACACATATATATAAATATATGTGTCGACGCTTTTATAAAAAAAAATAAAGGTACAAAAGTTGTATATGAGTTATTTTTACTGTCTAAATATAAACATTTAAAATTATTTTTGAATGTTTTATCATTTATATTGAAAATTTGTATTAGAATATTTTTGTTTCTATATTTATTTATTTTTGTTTAAACCTACTATGAAAATGTGTCTACAATTGATTTTTGTTTCAATATTTATTTATTTTTGTTTAAACTTACTAAGAATGTATTAAATATTTTCAAAATAATATACAATTTGTGTTCATTTTTCTCTTATTAGTGTTCGGATACATATTTTATTCCTCTAATACAAAAGAAAGTATTTGTCTATATAAATTGTTCATGAAAAAAAAACATTCATTTCAAAATATTAAACTTATAGATTTGATAAAGGATAAATCAGAACATTTCAATTAACGACAAAAATAATCAAAATCAACTCATCATTCCCAACATTATTTCGTGTTTTTGTGGTCATTTAAGATGGTTGTTACGTTATAATTGTTATAATGTAATTAAAATATTATAATGTATTTATATGTAATTAATTAACGCGACTAACTTAATATGAAATTAAGTTTGTTATAAGAGTTATGTTTTTTATTGTTAGTTTTAATCATAGTTATGAAATTAAGTTGTGATAATTATGTTTTAATTATATACTTTGTGATCATTTAAGATGATTGTTACATTTTAATTATTAAAATGTAATTAAATTTTTTTGGATGTATTTATATGTAATAAATTATCAATAGTAACTTAATCTGAAATTAAGTTTGAAATAATAGTTAGTTTTTTTTGGTTTATCCTATGTTTTCTTCACCAGAGTCATCTTATTCAAGCGTGTCAGACCATACGCATAGACAAATTGTATTTTCTTAATTGTTTATCTTTTTTTCTTCTCATTTTTGTTGAGTAGTATTTTGTCTTTACTATTCTTCAATTTTTTTTATACATGCATTAAGTCAAAAGAATATTGTCTGAATGAACGTGAACTTTAAATAAAATTGTGTTAAGCCATGTTCTCATATGCGATTGGGTTAGTGGTTATGGTCGGATCACTAACAAAAAAATTTTGTTATGCTATTTAATATTGTAATAACTTGACTAAAGTGAATTGTAGTACTTGTATATATTCGATTATCTATTATATATAGTTAAACTAAAAATCAAAATTCAGTTAAGAAAAATAATTGTGGTTTAAGAATTTAAAAGTGTTGATTGGACCTAAAAGAATATTAGCATTAAGTGTTAGATTCATTTAATAACATTGTTTTGGATAAATATTTTTCAAAATCAACCGTTAAGATTGAAAACTACTCTCAAATAGATCATATTTATAAATTTTGACATTAATATGTGATTATTTACTATGTTATCAAAATGCGTCAAAACTAATGTTATATACAATCACACGTTGTCATTAATCTTAATGTATCATAATGATATAGAAAATAGTTATAGATTTACGTTAAAATTTATAAATATGATTTATATGATATTTGTATATATCGATTTTAAAAAGTATTTTTTATAAAAGTCAAATTAACGGTTGATTGTAATTAATTGAAAATATATATAAATTAAATATATATTTTTGCGTGCCAGTCGTATAAACAATGTATGATGAAAGATAGACGCATGCATGGCGTGATATAGGGAGACCACTTTATCTTAACTTTTGTTTTCTTTGTTTCTTCATTTTGTTGTATGCACTTATTACATTGGATAGAAGCATCGTTGAAGGTGATAGGGATTTTCCTTGTGGCTCTAATCTAACTTCGTATTAATTCGTAGATGCATTTTCTTCCAACTTTTGATTTCTTTTATATAAGGTGTTTGTTGAATAGGTGAATTATGATGAAGTTAAGATGTGACAACAATAATCATATTACTAGGGTTATACGACAATAAATGTCCATGGCAATATCAACAACTTCCCCTCTTTAATAGAGTGTAACATATGGATTATGGTTTAGTTTTTATGAGAAAAATATATATAATTAATTTGGCTTGTTTTGGTTTTTATAATAATTTTTCATGAGACCGAATTAAACTAAATTGATAAAAACTTACAAAGATATTTTTTTTTAGATATTACAGTTATTTTATACTATTAAAACAAATATATAAGTTAAATAAGAAAAATAATTTAAAACAATATTAGGATATCACTGTTTTTTTAGATAACGAAATAAAAAGAATAATAAAATATGATTAATAATTATGTTCAGATCTTAAATAATAAGTTTGGAATGACTTGAAATTGATAACCAAACTAGTTAAAGAGATCATGTATGTATGTTTGTCTGGTTTGATTTGGACTTGAAAAAAACAACAAATTGATTTAATTGATATGAGTTGTATTTCTGAATTCACTAGGTAATTGGTATGATAAATTACTTATGGATAAAATTATATTTTTTTATAAAATAAAATATAAATAAAAATAGTATTTGAAAAATTGATATATCTAATAAAAAAAAATTAAGACGGAATATATTAACTCTTCGTATTGTTTCATTCTATTGCATAAAAATTGATTTTATTTTTTTATATTATTTGTCCCTTCATACAAATACAATTATATAATTATTAAAAATTGCAAAATAAAGTTTATTTAAGATTTTAATTTTTGACACATTTTTTATCATCTTAAAACATTTACTCTAAAAAAATCGTAAACAAAGGATCCAAATTACAAATAAAAATACAAAATGATGAAAGTGGCCAAAATCCAAATCTTAAATTCGAACAAAATGATGTTAAGAGAAGTCAAGACTTCAATTAACGGATTGTGAAATGCGGGTGATGATGCCAAGTGACGAAGGTGTCATAAAGTCTAATTAGGATTATAAATATTTGGCTTAATTATAGATATTTGTGAACTTTTAGTTCTATCATCGAATATTTTTGTCCTTTAATTTATTAATTTTTAACAATTTAAGTCCTCTACTATTTTTAATGATGTGTAACTTTCATTAACTTATTTTTATTAGTAATTTTATTTATATATTAAAAAGATTAAAAATCAATTAATTTTATTTATATATTAAAATATTTAAAACTAATTTATCTTATTTAACTTTTTTAATATTTTAAAATATTTTACAAAATAGACAAAATTTTATTATACTTTATTCTAAATTTTTAATATTGTATTTGAATTTAAATTTATAACATTTTTAATATTTATTTTATTTATATATTAAAATATTTATAAATATTAATTAGATAAAATAAATATAATTTAAAATATTTTAATTTTATAAATAAAATAAAATGATTTTATATATTTATACACACATCACGAGTGCGTTATGATGACGTATGTTCATAAGAATGGAATAATAAAGACAACCTTGAGATCAAGCAAACTCTTGGTAGCTATATCAATGACCTTATTTTATCTTCTCTCATCATACACTCCACCTTCCTATATATATGTACTTCAAACTACCATTCTCTTCCAACATTTTCATTAATTAATACACAACATTTTCCCTTCTTATTCTCACACTTGTTTCATTTAATAATGCAAGAAAACCTTCAAGAACCTCGTCTTGTATCAAGGAAGTTCTTGGCCAAACCTCAAAGAGAAGGTGTTGGTGCTGTTGTTAGAAGAAGCATAGGAAGGTAACTAATTTATATACATTGTAATAAGATATCACTTACTCCATCGTGTTCTAAATATAAGAGAAAATTTAATCAATAAAAATTTGATATATTTGGTTCAAAATTTAAACTAAATATTACCATTTTTGTTAACTCAACTTTTTTTTTTATATTTATATTTAAGACAAGAGGTATTATTATTATTATTATTATTATTATTATTATTATTACTATTATTATTACAAAAATATATTACTAAGTTATGACTTTTCAATTGTCATTGTTATATTTTCAAAACGTGACTTCTTAATACATTATAAGTCCTTATTATTATATTAGGAGTGTGCCACGTGAGAGATGAAGAGAAATTAATCTTAAACCTTGTATAGTTGTCCAATCATGATGATCATTTTAGCAAGGTGTTAATTTTATATGTAATTAAATTAGATATTTTGGAATTGAACTTTTTGAATTGATTATGTTGGTTATTTGGGTATGTTTAGATTTGAGCTGAAGTACTTTGATCCTTTCCTTGTCTTGGATGAATTCTCAGGTGAGCATACTCTGTTTTTTGCTCTGTTTTTTTTTTTTGGTTAAAAATGAGAGTTACAATCTTGTTTTGTATACTAATAATTAATGTGAAATTATAAAATATTGTAGTTGCTGCTCCTGCTGGATTTCCTGATCATCCACATAGAGGTTTGAAGATTGGTTTTTCTATGTTACTTACACTTGTTCTTCATTAATCTCTTCTTAATTTTGAGTTTCTAACTTGTGATGTTTTCTTACTTTTCTTAAAACAGGATTTGAGACTGTCACATATATGTTACAGGTAGAGAAGCTTCCTTTACACAAAAAGTGTTTGGTAATATTTGAAAAATTAGAAATCTTTTTAGTATGGTTCTAAATTGCAATTGTGGTCGCAATTGTGATGTCGTTGTAGATACTTCAACATCTATAATACTACAACTTCAATTACAGTTGCGGACCACAATTTAATATCATACTTTTGAATCAATTCATTTTTGCTTCTCTTATAAAGTCAAAGATATAAACTATAATATAGTGACCATTATAGAGGGAACAAATCAATAGTTATAGATAATAGAACTACAATCATATTCCCACCCTCTCACTTTAATTTGAGTTATACACTGTTTTTTATAAAAATGATTAATTTTATTGATTTTAATGATAAAAAGAATTTTATTTAATCAAATATTTTTATTAATTGCGATTAGTTGAAAAATTTGTTGAGTTAAGATACAATAAATAAAGATATATTAATAAAAAAGTAATTAATGTTATAAAATAATAAATAATTTAATAACAGAAAAAAAATAATAATAAATCAAACGTTTAAAATGAGACGGAAATATGTATGACTGTGATACTAGAGCAACATATAAGTCATATATCAATGATTAGTTAACAAATGAGCCATTTGGTTAGTGCTACCAAAGCAAAACCATAAAAAACTACCAATGGTAACTTGTTATGATCACAATTGCACAAAGACATGAGGGACCCCACATGTTGATGTCTTGTTTATTTTTCTAGAAGGTCAACTACAAGATTGTGTGTTTTTCAAATTTTTTGTTTGAAATATTGGTGACACATGAATGTGCTAATTTCACATTAGTGTAATTGTTTGTAAAATTAAGGGTGCTGTGACACATGAAGATTTTGAAGGACACAAAGGAACAATTGAGGCTGGTGACTTGCAGTGGATGACTGCTGGCAGAGGGATAGTGCACTCAGAAATGCCTGTTTCTCAAGGAATTCAAAAGGGTCTTCAGCTATGGATCAACCTTGCTTCTCAACATAAAATGTAAGTGAATAATCATAACCTATAGTTCATCTTTATGTAATGTAATATTTTAAACCACTAAATTCATATACACTATCAATATAAAAAATATTTATACTGTCAATAAATTATATCAGTTAAATTATTAAGAATGTTTAATTTTATTAATGATTATTTTGAAATCATATAAATAAATAGTTGTATGCATAAAATATTTTACATTGACGGTGTATGAAAATTGATCTGTATTTTAAATTCTTATTTGTTTTTGTAAAAACATTAAAATAAGAAAACCTAAAGGGAGAGTATTTAGGTTAAATACTTAAACTCAAATGAGATTCCTACTTAATGTATGTTTGAATTTGTGATGAATTTAGCATAATCACAAATGGCCCATTGCAATTTTATTAGTGTTAAATATTGTTAGGAGTTGACTTTAGGTAGTTGGAGTTTGTTAGTATTAATTATATTAATTAAGATTTGCAAGTTTAATTAAGATCACTATATAAAATATTTCCTATTCATATTGTAATCATTTTTTCTCAACATGACATGAGATCCATGAAATCTACTTTGAAGAGATGATTATGATAATCCTATTTTTTTCAACAATTGAAATACAAACAAAAGTCAAAATGTCACTGTGATTTTTTCAATCCAAACAAACACACACTTAGTGTTGGCCCATGACTAGATGATGAGATCATTTTTGTATCACTAAAGTTTCGTCCTTATTTCTCTTTGGTACAAAGTTTCATCATTTTTTATTGAGAAGGTTTTTTTTGGATAATGCTCACCATCTAATATCTATCAATGAGACAAAAGGGAATTCCACTCTTTACAAACAAAAAGTCAAATAAATTTTAGAACATTATGAATTGGTATATGCCTCCCTCACTTTCTCATGTGGCTTTATTTCACGATTCTCCATCATGTAACATATCCTACAAGTGCTATTGAATAGAGCACCAAAAGATGCAAAAAGGGTCTTCAATGACCCACATAAAGAATGTGTTTATCACCCATTTATGTTGTGGTGAATCAAATTTCAAATTTTGTCTTGTTCCAAGTGATCCATTATAAATGGACTCAACTTTGTCATTAGTGTCTTGTTGGAAGTACTTGTTATCAACTTCTTCATTAGTGTCTTATTGGAAACTACTTATTATCTTTTAGGAAATTAATAACAATGATTAAGTAATTATCTTAAAGTTTAATTTGGGCCGTCTGATCTTAAATCAATGGTCGAGATTGATTACATCGTAAACTGCATGATAGTGCTACATTAGGCAATTTAAATCCCATATTTGGTACATTATTTTCTTAATTATGAAGCTAAACTTTGGTTTAATTTGTATTTTTGTGTTATCTTAGGGTTGAACCAAGGTATCAAGAATTGTTAAGCAAGGACATAGTAGAAGTTATGAAAGATGGTATCATGGTTAGAGTTATAGCAGGGGAAGCACTTGGAATAAAGTCTCCAATTTACACAAGAACACCAACAATGTATTTGGACTTTACTCTTAAACCTGGATCACATTTACAACAACTTGTACCAAAATCTTGGAATGCTTTTGTATACATTTTAGAAGGAGAGGGTATTTTTGGAAATAAAAAATCTCAACCTACAACCTCTCATCATATTCTCCTTCTAGGTTCTGGAGATGGTCTAGAGGCATGGAATAAATCTTCTAAGGTACTTAGGTTTATATTGGTTGGAGGTGAACCATTGAATGAGCCAGTGGTACAATTTGGACCCTTTGTGATGAATACTCAAGAAGAGATTGACCAAACTATTGATGATTTTGAGAACTATACAAATGGGTTTGAGAAAGCAAGACATTGGAAATCTGATAGTGTAGTTGGTCAAGATTTTTGAATTTTGTTTGAATCATATTTGTTGGTTGATTTGGGAATTAAAAAGCAAGGAAAATAAATAAATATTCCCATTCCTTGTAGTAAGTTCTAATGTAAAATGTAATATAGTATGAAGTAGACAAATAATATATATTATTTAGTATATATCATGTTTATATTAACAACTTATTAGTACTTATCCATTAAATATAAGATTCAACTCTCACAAAAGATGAAATTTTATAAATCGGTCAATAGTGCTAAATGGTTGAAAATATCATTAGTAATGGTTTTGGTCAACCATGATTAAAATGGTATTTTTTATTTATTTTATAAATGTGCACATATCCAAAAGTAGTGTAGTACTCCTACTATAATAGTAGTAGTATACTCCCTTTCATCCAATAATTTATTACAGCTAATTAATTTTTCGTTGAGAGTATATCAAACTATAAATGAGGAAATATAATTTGTCATACTCTCAATAACAAAATTAATGGATATTACAAATTAATTATCGGTAAAAATTTATGGAATAAAATTTAATATATTTATTTATTGTACAAATATTCTCTACTGATAAATTTATTTAGATATGAAAATCTATTTAAGAGATTGATCTATCCCAATAAATATATTTTTCCATACACATAGATCAGAGATTGAATAACTAACTATATAATTAAAGGACTTAATTAAAGAATTGACACTGATTATATCATTCTATTATATTTACTGAAATGATATATTTTTTTAATCAACACAATTATGATGATGGCATTGGGATAGCATATTCTCAATTAATAACTAAACAATCACTCTAATTTCCATATGTTAAAATTGATCTATTTTTAGTAATGAAATTTATTTATTTTTATCAAAATTTATAATTAAAAAATAAATATGATTTAATATTAAAAAAATCCTGAAAAGGACGGATTATTCTGAATTTTGCTAAACTTTGTTGATCAGTAATAGAAGCCAGCATAGAGATTCCTACTTTGTGCTTTTAATTTTCAATGCATACATAACTTAAACATAACATGATATTGATACATCACGTGGAATTGAGAACCACGAGGAAGAACATATGTGACAGTTTGGTTTATTGAATTCCAACTTTGATTATTTGATGATTTGATTGATGATGTAAATATGTTTTTCTAAACACCACTCATCGAATTGTTACCGTTCAGATTATTCTTTTAATAGTAAAGACGAGGGTTGTAAACTTCAAAAGAGTATCATTAACCGTGATTAAACTTTTAATTGATTTAAACATCTGTTTATAGTATATCGTATTTATCGTTGGTCTCTTAAGCATCTATAATTTTTTTGTGAATATCTCCTGATTTAAATATTTGTTCATGGTATATCATATTTAATGTTGGTCTCTTAAGCATTTGTATTTTTTTTGAGTACGTGTTATGGTCTATTTTATTATGTTTTCTTTGATAATGAAGAAAATATAATGATTTATTTATTTATAATTTTAATTATTTTTTAATAGCAAATACATATTAAAGAGTGAAATCACGTGGAGTAAAAAGAGTACCTCAATTACAAAACAAAAAGAAAAGAACGACGTGAAGGAGAACACTCAACACAACCACGAAACTATAAAAACATGACCACAGGTAATCAAAAACACCAAGAAACAACTGACAATGAAGACTCCCAAGATACCACATACTAGGGTGCACCCCTAAGCCAAGCAACGCCAGAGAGAAACAAAAGCAAAAACAACCGAGGCGGAGCATCCATAACCAGATCACTAACGAGCAAAAGTCAGACCCAACCTGCTCCACAAATCCCACAACCTATTGTCTCATACATGTAACATGTTATGTCTTCCACTCGTAAAAAGTATAGGAATACCGTGAGGACTTAACAAAGAACCACTTCCACAAGAAGAAAATTATCATGTCTACTAATTGTTCCACAATCACTACCTTTCTAGTGAAAATAAAATTGTTCTGAAACATCCAAATGAACCACACAATGGAATGTCAGACCAGAGTCAAACCTAACTTAAGATCCCTGAAAATAAAAAACAATGGAGCAAATTCGAAGGCAACACCAACTCCCACCCTTACCACCTAAATAACCTATATCACGCCTAAGTGGCAACCTCACAGGGGACGAACAAATGACTCGCTGACTCAACCAACACTCTACAAAACACACAAGGTGTAACACTAGGATCAATAGTAACCATTCGCTTGAAAAGTAACCATCCCGCAATAACTACTCGGAGAAAAATTACTTTAGAAGGGGCCTAACTCATCCAAACCTTTGCCAATATTTTAACACCTTCACCTACGTTACCCCTTATCCTAAAAGGCTTCCAAGAGCCTTGCATAGGGACCTAGCGGAGTAGACCCCTTTGAAATCCAACTTCCAAGACCACCGATCCTCTTGTAAGT
Organism: Cicer yamashitae; assembly: GCA_037974755.1. Lineage (NCBI taxonomy): Eukaryota > Viridiplantae > Streptophyta > Magnoliopsida > Fabales > Fabaceae > Cicer > Cicer yamashitae. The sequence continues at coordinate 49,687,969 of JBBPBQ010000004.1, forward strand.
AGAGAGTGATCATGTTCAAAATTGTAACCAAATCGGTCAACAAATCCTGCTTTAATACAAACAAACCTCTTCACCACATAAGATCCCAAACCCAAATAGTCTCCCTCTAGCGACCAATGTTACCTACCAACAAACGACGTTGGTCTGAAACTTAGAACAGTCTATGGAATCGGGTCTTCGAAGGCACTTCCCCCACCCAATGGTCCTCCCAAAAGAAAATAGATAACTCATTTTCGATCACCCCCTCTTAGAACCAATTACGAGACAAAGGCATTTGAGCGCCATACCTAATAATAATTTCTTGCCATCGACCCAAGCCCCTCGAAATGATCCTCCAACGCCACTTACCTAAGAGTCAAGTTTACGAGACGAAGATCTCTAACCCATAAGCAGCTCTGCAACCGGACAATTTGTTTCCAAACTTTACCAGACATCTTCATTATAATGTGTCATCACAAAGTTTAATTATGAATCTTCCTCCTCATACATCACAGGGTTAATGAAACTATCATTAACCCTATGATAATATAACAGTATAAGTAACTAACCCAACATGTACACCTCTCACATGCACATGTAAACTTTATGAGCCAAAGAACAAATGCAGAAAAGCTTTCGTTTCCAACTCTAGTATGGCTATTTACGGTGCCTAGCTAATAACACTGATACTAATATAGAAAGATTGTTTCAAAGAATTATAGTTGGTAGTAGTATTAATTATACACAATAATAAATAAATCATAGTAAAATACAAATGAGTACACTAATATTCCACCAGCTAGCAAAATTCTATATATGTTGAAAAAACCAAATACACACTCTATCACATAATTAACTTCCCAAATATCTCTCTCTATTCTTCACACAAGTTTCTTCTTCAACCAACAATGGCAGCAATGGCAACTTTTCCTAGAGACCACATCACAGCCTTAAAAGGGATGATAAAAATCAGCTCCCTCTTCACAATGACAACAACAGTTTTCATCGGTTTTCTGTTTACAGCTGATGCACCTGTAACCATTTCTTCCTCATCGCCGCGTTGTTCTTCGACACCCGACCCTTTTTACAGAGACATTGTGATTTTCACACTCACATCATTCGGTTGTTTCTTTTTCACAACACTTCTATCACTCTCTCTCAAGCAACTAATTCGCTTCCAAAACCAAACCTACCAACCCATCTTGAGGGAAGGGATGAAGCTTTCTGTAACTGGATTTGTGTTAGGCTGTTCCTTCCTTTTCTTTGCTTTTTACAATGTTGTTGTCATTAAACTTGGTTACGTTGAATGTGATCCCTTGAGAACATTGGGTACTCTCATTCCACTTTGTTTCCTCGTTTTTGGTGGTCTCATCGTCTATGTTGGGGTTTATGCTGTTGTTAGCAAGACAATCCCGACATAGATGGTAGAGATGATAATGGCTATTATGACTTTGTTTTGTTTAATTTAATTTTATGGTAATGTAATAGTTTTATCTGATGATTTCGTTTGTTTTGTTTAATTTTATTTTATGGTAATACAATGACTAGAAATTAAGACTAGTGTTTTGTGTTTATTTTTAATCAAAGTAGTGCTAATTTCAATTTTAATTATGTTTCATAGTTATATAGTATTTCGGAATGTCATTAAATTTCTAAGCTTTCTGTAATTCATTTTGATATTTTCAACTTTGAAAATAATCTAAAACGGTTGGGTTTTTTTTATTCAGTCTCGCGGTTCATAACCGGGTCATTTTGACTCGGTTGAATGTTGAAGTTAAGTGAAATTTAAAATGTTTCCATATTTTTTTTACTAAAAATATTGAAGAAACTTGTTAGTTGTCATGGCTCTCCTATTATTTTTCACCTTTACCTGATGACTGTTTTAACTTGAAAAAATAGTTGATAACTTTGTTATGAAAAATAAGAATAAACTGCGTATGATTTAATAAATTTATTTTAATGTGTTTAAATTATTAGTTTTGTAATTTTGTATTTATTTGAAGTATATATACATTAAAAATAATAATTGAAAAGGAATAACAAAACATTTTACCATAAAGCATTGCCACTGTGTTTGGCCTGGAAACCAACTATGCTAGCTGGAGTTTCCACATTTGACATTTTCCTTCAAGGACACCCACATGGCTCTTGCACCTTAAATAGCTTGCTCTAATCTAACCTATGTATAGTAAGTGATGAAAAATGAATTTAGAGTAATAGAGTAACATATAAGAGGAATATGTTCTAAATATTGAGTGAAGCATATGCATAAAGTTGGGATAGGTGACTGTACGTCATTCTTTGTGCTTGTTTTAGTTGTCAGTGGCTGATTCTTTTGTATTATGTCACTGCTTGCAATTGGGGAAAAGTTCATTTGGAGTCATATAAGTGTATGTTATAGATGTAATTTTTTATCACCTAGTAATTAGTAAAAGTCCTTTGGAGTGTTCGGCATTACAGATAGTAAAAGTAATATTTGTTATTAAATTACTCAGTGTTCGGCATTCCAACTGAAATTTGCTGTTTACTTCACACAAGTGTGTTAGGACGGTAAGTGCGTAAAACTCAATCAATCATTACAGATAGTCCTTTGGAGTTTCAAACTATTCACCAGGAAAAGCCATGATAGAACCAAGATGCTATATTAGAACTCAATAACAACAATGTCTCATCACCCTCAAGTTCTTCAAAAAGAAATGTTGATAAAAGCTGCAAGGAACCTAAATAAAAGCAAAGAAGGGTGGGTGCATATCTTATCTACATGATGCAAGAAAATCATGATATTGAGATATCTTATCGAGATGTAGGATAAGTTCCCTTGTTGCGCTTTTTCAAAGACTCGGAGAAAAAGGAAAAAGCTTCTTTCACTTCATTTGGAAGAGGGAATTGAAGGGGGAGTACCAAGGGAAGTCTTGCATTGTGTTGCACCCCTGTTTTCCAGGACACGGGAAGTGCAAGTGCTGGCTGCTGCTTGTTTAGCCCTTCCATGATAAAAGAAAATGCCCCAAAAGTGAGACAGCTTTGCAGAAGAGCTTGTGGTGCACCTGAAGAACAAAGAGGATAAGCCATGATAACCAAATAAGTACAAAATTGAAATTCACTATTAATATATTTAGTTAAAAAATGAAACCAGTTTTAACAACAATGATTAGAAGGCAATCTCACTCAGCAAACTATTTATTTACTTTTTACTTACTCTTTCCCACCAATAAGGGACAGACATAACATCTGTATAACACACTATGATCATGTTTTTTAAAAGATATTAAGCATGAAATATATAAAGGAATATATGTTGACGAGAAGGCTTATTCCCTTTATCCTTCTTTCTTATTAGTCCAATATGGTGGGACAAATTTCAAAGAGTAAATTCATCAATTTATTTAAGCATTAAAAAAAATACCCGGAAAACTTAGAGCAAGACCAGTGCAACATCCAGCTACTCCGGCGTTAATGACTGCAGATGTGATAGTATAGACATTATCAGCGGAAAAACACTATTAAAGGGAACGTACTTTTAAAGTTACAATATTTCATACCATCATCCTTTCCTCGAAGTCTTTTCAAGATGCAAACAACCAAACTATGAACTCCAGACAAAACTGCAAATGTCTAACGAAACAAATAAAAACTATTATTTAAGAGCAAAATTGAAGCATATAAAACATAAGATATCTTTATTGATGCTATTCGTAGATTAACAAAAGAGACAACAAGCAACCAAGGAAAAAAGTTAACAAGATTTTCAATGTACCTTTGCATAAGAACCCGCTTCTACAAAGGATCCTTTAAAACCTTTCTTCTTAAACAATCCAGCACCTGAAACACATCCATTACAAGCATCCTTAAGCAGTTAAGCATAACAATAAAAAAAAACACCAACTTATTGAGGTATCCAAAGTCAAACTACTCAAAGATACACACTGAATATAACATAATAGTCAGAAAAATAAGAGAAATTAATTAAAAAGATCTCATTAAATTTAAGCCAACAGTAACACCAGCAACTTCCTAAAAAAAACCATTGCCTGGATCTCAATTACACTAAACAAAGCAGATACCATCTTGCCACTGCCAAAACAAACTACACATGTGTTCCGTTGGACATTTAACTAACATCGTCTCAAAGGAACTTTATTTGATTAAATTAATTAGGTCAAAATAGGATTTAAAGTGCAATGAAGTTATGTCTGGATATTATTTTACTCTAAAAATAAAAACAAGTTTGACAACTTATCATTTCTACTCAAATCGAGTTCTGGTGTCAAAATCAATGTTAATTTCAAACATCCAAACATATTTATTTAACACAAAACAACGTCTTCTTCATTCAAACTTAATTTTGAAAATTCCAAATGGTTTTCAAAACTTTCTATACATAATAGTGCTAAAATGAACCAATCAACAATTAAAAATCCAAACGAAGAAGAAGTAGTTTCATTTCTCCAAAACAGTATTCAATAAGAACATTTCAAGCATTGAAAATAAATGTATCACACACACTATAAAACAGAAACACTAAACCCTCGATTAAAATGCTAAATTAACAAATTAAAATAAATGAGGTATAATTAAGAGTATAATTAGTAAAAGCTAGTAATATAATACTTCATAGACGAGACTAAAAGAGAAGAGAAGAGAAAGACCGTATCCAAAAACGGAACCCATGAAAGCGCCGCCGGCGGAGTCAGTGGCGAAGCGAAGTAGACAAACGGCGGGAGCGGCGGGAACGAGGGCGTTGGGAGAATTGGAAACAGAGTCGGAAGAATCATCCTGAGGCGGTGTGATAGCGTCGGAATCCGCCGTAGCCATAACGATGTGGTGGTTCTGTTGATGTTGGTTCTCGTTTCTGATGTAGTATTGCACTATTGTCGTTACCTATGCGTTATCTCTTTCAATTTCAAAGTTTCTAAACGACGTCGTTTTTGTCATCTCGTGAATGAATACTGTAACTACTTTTACATTATACTCTTTTATCCATAACCGACCTCATTCCAGGCCTGGCCCAATAATCAATATCAAATTAAGTTAAAGGAATATTAGATCTTTTATTAATTAATTACTCAAATTATATAGTCAATGCACTAATAGTTTTAATCAACATTAAACATAATATGATTTTTTATACAAATTGAGGTTTTAAAAAATTTAATATTCTAAGTATACAACTTTTTATATTTTATCACTAAATTAAACTTATTTTATGGAGAAAAAAATTTAAATCCAACATAATAACTTTAAAAATTGGGAAAAGAAAATTATTATTAATCAAAATGACACTAATTATCATTTACAACTGTCTCAAAGGATTTTAAAATTTGTCTCTTGATATTAGAAGGTCAAATTTTTACCGTTGAACTGACGATTCAACAACTTAAAATGAGTTCTTATTTTTTTTTAATTACATAAGATATTAAAGACTTACTTATTCAATTTAAAAATTAGTTTTCACAATTATCCTATCAAAATTACCATATAGATGTTTATTGAAATAGTTAAAAATTAGTTTTTATTCTATTGGATACACCTCAAATTAGGAGAATGAGAAAATGGGAGAAAATGATGGTATTGGATGAAATTGGTTCCACCATACCTCATTCCATTTCATTCATTTTTTATAAAACCAAACAATGAAACCTGACGCTATACCATTTCATCCCACCACTTTCCATCAATACAGACAGTAGTAAATTACCAATTGTCCTCAATACTTTAGATATAAAAAAGATATTTTAATGACTCGTAAATAATATAATTCAATTGGTAGCTGCAAGGATATTAACATAATAATATGTATCTCAAATATCTTTCGATCTTGTGATTTCAAGTATACTTCATTCCATTTCATTCATTTTTTATAAAAATTTAACAATGAAACCTGACATTATACCATTTCATTCCACCACTTTCCATCAATCTAGACAGTAGTAAATTACCACTTGTCCTTAATACTTTAGGTGTATAAAGATATTCTAAAGACCCGTAAATAATTTATAATATGAATTTCAAATATCTTTCATCTTGTGTTTCCTAATAGTGTATTCCATGCGGGTTCCTTGTAGATGGAAAGATTTTGCTAGGTTTGAATCAATGTTTATTATCTGTCTATTATTTGAGAACAAAAAACAAAGCTTGTATGTTTTAGTTACCTCCTTTCATGTTTTTTACATCACATTGCCAATAAAAAAATATCACACAAGACATTCAGTAGCTTCTGCACAGCCAGAAAAACTCAAGCAGACAGATACAATCATTCAATGTTATTACTATTCACCTGATGTCAGAACAAACAGACAAAAGAATTGAAGTTCCACATTGACTAAAAATACAATGAATTTAAACAAATACAAAGAATACAAATTAGTTTGTTTATGAATGAATACTTTTTGATCCAAGTAGGATCAAATTCAAATTCATCCATTTCTAATCAAATCAACAACAGTCAAATTAATAATGCTCTTGATAGATTGCTCCAAATTCAGCTCTCCATGCCTGATCTTCTTCCTGATAGGAAGTTGCATTGTTGTGTACCACATCAGAATCCTCTCGATATAGCGGTTTCAGTGCAGACTCCGGTAATTTGCTCTCTGCAAGGTAATTCTTCATGGTAATCATCTCCATCTTGTGTTTTCTTTTGAGCTTATCCATTTGCTTTTTTAGCTTTTCGTTATCTTGTTGCACTTTTGTAAAATTATCCTGCACAAGAAATGTAAAAATTAAGAAACTTTCTTCCCCTAAAGCCGCTTTCAGCACATATTGCATCTGATGATTTCAGAGAGAAAATTTTATGACAGGATTTTACCTCTGCAACAGAAGCTGCATGTTCAGCTTCTCTGAGTCTGACTAGTAGTTCTCCAGCTGCATGAACAGCTTCTGCAGTGTCTCTAAGTTGCATCTTGAGACTTGTGTTCTCCTTTTTCAAGAATTTTGCTTCTCTTTCCCTCTCCACCCTCAATGCAGAAAGCTCGGCGGCAAGAGATTTGGCAAAGCGGGCATGACCCCTTTTTCCAGCTTTTGCTGCCGCCTTCTTCACTTCGGCTATGCCATGCATTATAGCATTGTGTTTTGCAACCAAATCATTATACTTTTCTTGGAGGTCAGCATAGTGTTCTACCATTCTAGCATGTCCAAGAACCGATCTTTTCAGTGCATCATCTAACTCCTCAGTGCACATCTTCTCTAACCTCAATTCCTGCTCCACCCTTTCTGCTCGATGCCGGTTGGCCTCGAGATCAACTCTTAGTTCGTCAGTAAGGCAAATCCACTCACTTTCCATTTCTGTCCATCTCTCTCTTTCTTTCTCTAGCTCTTCCGCACCATTATTAGCAAGAGAAAATACACCACTTTTTCGCAGTTGAATAGATCTTGATATTAATGAAGATCTCAGTTTGTCGGCGGACATTTTAACTGGTGCGTCGCTGCATAATTGCAGCTTGCTTCTCAGATTCTGAATTTCCTTGAGAAGTTCTTCCTTCTCAGTAACATCAAAAGAGATGCTTCTTTGAGTTAATTCTTCCCGGACTTCTTTAATTTCACATTTTTCTTCTAAGTGACTGTCTGAGGAAGTGCCCCTCAGAAGCTGCAAAAAACATTAAAGTACATTTAAGGGTCAGTTCCAAACTTTAAATGGATAGAACTTTGGATTGTAAAATACAAACAACAATGGACCTCGCATTCATCTTTCACCGAGTTATTGTCCTCTTCTGCCAGTTCAATCTGCTTGCTACTTTCTTGACCATACACAATGATGGAATTTAGTTCTTTTTCTTCTTTAAGTTTCTCCACCTGAACAAATTCAAAACAAAAATTCAGCAATATAAAGTCAAAACCACATACATAATGTATGAGGGTCAACAATACTCATACCAATTGATTTAGTTCATCAATTCTAGCTGCTTGCTCCTTGCAAACATTCTCGAGCTCCTCTTCTCTAGTGATTTCTTTTTCCATTATACTCTCCAAATCCTTGAAGAAGAAAAACAGATACATGAGTTTAACAAAATAAATTATGGAAGAACTTTAAAGAAATTTAACAAACAGATACAAGACATACTTTTGGAGCCTTATCTGTTGGTCCATCCAGATTTCCTGCTTCGGCAGTGTCAATGCACGACTTTAAGCTACCTCTAACCTCACTCGAATCCTGATCAGATATCTTTTGACGGCAAGAATCGCAAAGCATTGTAGCAGTTCTTTCATCAATGGAATATTTCTTCTGTTGCATAGTTGGATCACAAGAATCAGCAAAGTTTAAGCACCCAAAAGAGAAAGAAGTAGAGGATTTGTTCAATGATGAGTTCCGCTGATGACAATCAATTATCTGTAATCCTCTCTTAAGGCTTGCTGCCAAGGACTCAGTCGGACCGGGAAAAACCTTGCTCAATCTTAATGAGGATCGCATAAGTTCATCCTTTGTACATGACTGTCCCAACAAACCCTTGGTGGAACTTGAATTCTCCTCTGCCACTTTCTTTGAACTTCCAAGACAACTAGATGAGAAGGCTACACTCTTCCTCTGAATATTCCTGATTTTTGGAGACTCGGACAGTTGCGGTTCCTCAAGCATTGGAGACTGATAGGATGAACTGACTGAAATGCTATCTCTGAATGAAGATCTAATAGCCCTTGAGGTGTTGGCTGATGCATACAAGGTGTTAGCTGATGCCTCACTGACAGTGTCTTCATGACTAAGCTTGCTCAATGTTTCTCCGGAACATACTTCCCCTTTTTCAATTTCATCATCACCACAGGTGTTATCTGCATCACAATTTTCCTCAATTGAATAATACTGGACACAATCTTCACTGACAGATATGTCTTTAAGATTCCCGTCACATGAACTATAAAACTCATCAATCTGCTGGCGTAATTCCCTTATGTCCTCCTCATCCACATTCGCCTCTTCATCAGAATCATTATCAATGTTAGGTAGGAGTAGAGAGCGGTTTAAGCTGACCCTCAACTGATTAAGGCTCTCCCGTACATTCTGTACATGGAAGTATCCATTTTTATTCCCATCTGAGCTATGAACATCAGCCTTTGCTCTAATAAGTTCTTCCTGCACCGAAGAAAACACAGGTTACAATTTCCAGATATGCATTAATCCTTCGTAAATTATTTGCAATGAAGTTCTGGAGATGAACAATACCTTCAGCAGTCGGATTTTATCACTCAAATCATTAACATCATCCTCCTTTATTTCATTGATAACAGGCTCATTTCTAATGGATCTTACTCGCTGTCCAAATCTGAGTGTGCACAGCGTTTCGCCATTATTCCTACAATACAATCAACAAGTGCAATCTTTACAACTAGAAATGAAATATACATTTTTATTATTAGGCTTACACGCAAATAAACAATGTTCTTCGATTGAGGTAAATACTTGTTATCTGGGATGATGGAACAGATTACTGAGAGTTTGGCATTTCCACCGAGTGATTCACTTAGTAAACGTGTTAAACAGGAATTTCTGTTCGGAATTTCTGCTTTTCCCAAGCAAGTTTCTTTAGTCAAAACATCTACTAAGTGCCTATACCAATGAAACAAAACAGGGGTTACAAAGAATGAAAGAAGTAAAACAGGACAAATATTTTAATTTCAACCAACATAACATCAAATAGTTGTAAAAAAAAAAAGTAATCTAGTCATGAATGGCATCCTTACCCTAGCTGAGATAAGGACTTCTTTACATTTTTGCTTTCCTTTAGACATTGTCTGCCTGCACCATCAACTTTGTTCCTGTCCTGTCCAGCAAGATCAATAAGGCTAATTCTGCTACTTTTCGAACTACTGAAACCATTTATTGAGGTTCCCTGCAGCACCAATCAATAAAAATCAGACATGGCAATTAACTAAAAGAGAAAATTAACAATATAAACCAGTCTTCAATCTTCAATAAAAGAAATGATAGTATCCATAGCAAGTCATGTTAAACAGAATTATACTGGCAATACCTTACACCAAGACTCAATCACCAAAGTGAAAATGATATGTGATCTAGAGCTCTTAGAATTTAAGGTTGTTGCTCCAACTTTTCTGCTCGAGAGGCCCTGCAGCATATAAAAATCACATCAACTTGGCTAATTAAGAATTTTTATATTCAATTTTCAACAATATTTGCTTTGAAGCTTCCCGTGTTCCTACCTTGATCAGAATTTGTGTCACGTCATCATAGCTAGTGACATATTCCTCAGTCAGATTCTCTATATACAACGCATTTTTGGAGTCATCTTTCATCTGTGATAATTTGAACCAAGCCATAATAAGCACGCAGCAATGAAAACAAAAATGGTTTTAAGTGATGTTTTTATGACAAAACTGTACCACAGAGGTAGCCATATGCTTACCTCAAGGTTCCGCTGGGTTGGATCAAGTAAATCCCCAACTTGTTCATTGTAAATCTGTTTCAAACAACCACAAAAAAGACAATTATCATATGACCAAGGGAACAACCCCCGAAATTGCCACATTAATAGAACTTTCATAAAGAATTACCTCAAGAAAACAACACCGACATTGATAGTTGAACTGTTTCCCCTCAGACATGCGCTGCTCCTAATATAGTTATTCCAAAAACAGTCAAGACTCAAAAAACAGAAGCCAAAAATCCAAGCATTAGCAGTTTAAGCAGGAAATAAAACATACCTTTTCAAGCTCAGAAAACAACATTTGGAAGATCCGAGGTACAATTCCTTTGTGACTATGGGCTGAGGGCTCCTCAAACATTGCACTTGGAGGACCCCACATTGTATAAGTCTTTCCACTTCCAGACTAGAAAAGAATGAAAAAAGAATAAATAAACCTCAACTAAAAGTCTATCAAAAATACCAGACACATTTTTCCCTATACCAAAAGGTTGAAATAATAAATCAAACATTGAATTATACCTGGCCATATGACAGAATTGAAGTGTTGTAACCTGCTAAAGCATCTCTAACCAAGGGAACTCCCACCGACTGGAAAATGTCTTCCTGAACAAAACAAACAGAAACTCAACATAAATCACACTTATCTTCCTTCTCTTATGACTTATGAGCATAGAGCATCACCATTGTATCAAATAAAGGTAAACTAAAACTATCAGTTGTTTCTACTTAGCAAGCATGTACATCAATCCTATGAGAGAAAATTATGGAAATAAGAAAAAATAAAAATAAAAATAGCACAAAGTGAAGTGAAGTAATTTACCTGACTTGTGTTGGAGTCAAATACCGAATCAAAATTAAATTGCCTATCCCCAACACTCAAGGTATCAGAAGAAACCTTCTTAACGGTTCGATCTCCTATTACTCCGTTATCACTGGTAGGTCTAATCCGTACTACAACCTGTTCCAAATCTAAATTATGAGCAAAAATAGAAAGTAGAAAAACAAAAAGCATCGATTTTTACATAAACCCATGACTGGGATTACAGATTAAAGCTTCAATTGTCATAAATTAAGCCAAAAAAAGAAAGAAAAAGAAAATTGGTAGTTTACCTTCACTGATGGGTCCAATTCAAGAGTGGGTTTCGATTGGGATGAAATTAGGGTTTTGGAGTGTGATTGTTTGACTGTGACAGGCAACGATTGGCGGTGGTCGTCCTGAATAATGTTGGGGTCTGTAGGGGGAGTATTTTCAGCATCTGAATTTGGGAATTTAGGGTTTGAAGTAGATTTTGGTTTGGAAGAGAATGATCTAGGAAGAAGGTTTCTGATAGATGAAGACATGGTTTTTGACGAGGAAGAAAACAATGTAGAAACAGAGAAGAATGTGATAGCTGAAAGAGAAAAAAGAGAGAGAATTGAGAAAGAGAAAGAGAGAAGATTATGGAAAACGGTGTGATTTTTAAGTTATGAATTAAGAAAGTGAAGTTGTTTGTAGTTAAGGAAGGAGATCATGAAAAGCTTGGATTCAAAATGAGATGACCGTTGCAAATGAATAATGTAAAATGACTAGACTATCCTCTTCTCCAACAGCAAAATTCTTTTTTCATTTGGATAACTCTACAAAATTTTCTTATCTCTTTATCTTTTATTTACAAATTTTTGTAATGGTTTATGTTAAGGAATTGATGTATAGTCAATTTTTTACTCAAATTTTTTAGTTTTTTATTTTTTTAACATAAGTCACAAGATCACTTGTTAAAGAAACTTATAATATAATGTTTAAAAATATTATGGATGTACATATTTGAAAAAATTATTGACAAAGAAATGATTAAAAAAAAAACTTATATACATTTATATGTTATATGGTTTTATATTGTTCAATTATAAAAATAAAACACATATTCTAATAATTATATTATTCATTTGAAGATTACTGTTAAAAATAATTTTTTTTTTCAAACAATTAATTACTTTAACCACTCTAAAGTGTGTTAAGTTATGTAATATTTAAAAAAACTACTACTAAAAAAGTAAAAGTAAATCAAAAGATATAATTACAATAGAAAAAATAGATAAATGTAAAAATTTGTATTTCATTGACTCTGAATTTGTCTAATGTAATTTACACAATTAGTATTTATAAAAAGATGGTTAGACATTAACTATTAAATACAAGTGTCTAAAAACTATTGATCTACTAATACTCCTTCTTTTATATCTTTTTTTGTCAATCAATTGAATTTTCTCCCTTTATCATACGATGATCTTCTAAAATGAATATATTAATGATAAGTTGTAATGATCATGTCAATGTCACAAGTAATCTTTAGACTCTTAACACTCTTGGAACAACTTTTTTTCTTATGAATATGAACATTTCAACCCTAGGTCTTGTCTTCACTTCACATTATACTATAATATTTTCAAGTCTTCTTTTTTTCTTATGAATATGAACATTTCAACCCTAGGTTTTCACTTCACATTATACTACAATATTTTCAAGTCTTATAAATCCTTCAAGTTCTCTATTATTTTTCATCACAAAATTAATCATGTTTTATACTTTTTCCTCTAATTCTGATAATCAAAATCATCAACAATACTTCTTCCAATTTGACTCTTAGTCAATCTCCTACACCTCTAGCTGAAGAGGAAAATATGATGCAAACTTTATACCCCACTCAATGCTTCCTTATCTTAAATTCTTCTACTTTTGAAATATATATTGTAATGTTTTTGAAAGTTGTTAAAATGTGTTGGTCTATACCGAAGTATGGATGCAATACATCATATCTCTAGTATCAAATTTGTTGTAGAGTTCCCACATCACCATACACCTAACACGTGTAGAAGTTGCACATGAAAGTTGAAAGAGAACTTGCCATTAAGACTTAAGATGTAAATTCTCAACACATCTCATTGTTAACTTTCTCATTAACCATCAAATATATTACTCGAGAAGCTACTTTTATCGAATTATCTTTATTAGTTATTGATGCATCATCAATGTTATATTGTATTGAAAATTTTAGGTTTTATATGGGAACTAATTCATTCTTACAAATCTGACTTGTTATATGTGGGGTGTCACTATTTATAAACTATTATAAATCTATATCTTTTATCTATGTGGGACTTGTATTTTTTCCAATACACCCCATCACGCTAGAACTATTAGATTTGGTGCGTGTATATAAATGGTGGATGATCCGATCAAGTAGGCTCTTATATTACCTTAGGTTTTATATTAGACATAATTCATCCTTACAAACCAACTTGTAAGATGGGGGTGTTATTTTTTATAAACTATTAATAGAATTCTATAATAATTTATAAATAGTGGTATCCCTGACTCTACAAATCAGTTTTTTAAAGATGAATTAGATTCAATAAAAATTTAAGATGATATATCAGAGCCTACTTGATTAGGTTATCCACCCTTTATACATACGTACCAAGTCTAATAGTGTTGGACGTGAGTGGCACCCCTCATCTTACTAGCTAGTTTTATAAAGATAAGTCAAACTCAATATTAAAAAAAAAAAAAAACTACAAGAAAATGAAGAAAATAGTATTAATTAAATGATATAATTAAAAATTAAAGTCATCAATTATTTTGAGACAATATTTTTTTTACAAATGAGCAATTACTTAAGTATGGAGAGATATAACAACTTTCATTAACTACAAAAAATAATAATAATAATAATAATAATAATAATAATAATTTAATAATAAATCAAAATAGTGAAATTTTATAGAAATTATAAATATATTTAACTCTTATAATAATGCATTTAAAAACAAAAAAATGCATTGTACAACAAGTTCCAAAATGTTAAATAAGTTTTTTAACATCTTTTTTTTAGTCCTTCCACATTTACTCTTTGAAAGCCATGACAACGTTTACCCTTTTCAAACTTTAATTTTTTTTAGTGTGATTAGTAATTTTTTAATCAGGAGTTATAAGGTGATTTGGAGAAGTTAGAACGATAAAGAGATCACGACTTCAATTTCTCATTCTAATAAAATTAGCAACTAATTATTAATATTAATTATTTAAAAATATTTAATATATTCCCTTGATAACTATTACAAATATAAAAAACTAATTTCATAATTATAAATAAATTTATTTATATACAATTAATTTTATAGATTTTATGTAAAATATAAATAAAATTTATTAAACTATATTTTTTAATATCAAACATTCAACTATTCACATTAATTTTTTTTAATTAAATGAAAGATATAATATTAAAAAAAAATAACATTAAATAATTCAAAAGTAGTTAACGTTTACTTATAATATTAATATTTGAAACTTTTTATCTTTCATCTATAGTTTATCTCTATAATTGTAATTTTTTATTTACATCTTACAT
>JBBPBQ010000004.1:49706928-49725537 GCA_037974755.1 Cicer yamashitae
ATAAAAACCATTTTTAGTAAAAAAAAAAAAAAAAGAAACCAATCATCAATGCAAATTAAAGTATAAGTGTATTATTTGTGAGAAGGAATTAACATAAATATCTTTTGGCAACATAATAGGAGAAGAGGACAGAATTACACTCATTCAAAGTCATAGGTAGGGACAGTGTCAGTACAGCATGTAATAAATAAATAAATAATAAATAAGAAAAGCATGTAAAGAAAAACACAAGAAAAATAAGAAAAAGTATTCTACATCAATGTCCCACCTCCAACTGCAAAATGCACACCAATCCGTTTTCATTGGTGAACTCTTATATCCTTTTCCACACTCACCAATCTCAAAATAAGAATTGATACAATCTAAATGTTTATAAGTAGTGAATAATTTTTGTCGTATCAGTTGATTTTGCGGAAATTGTATAGAGTTTAATCTAAACTCTAAAATTATATTAAAATTTATTAGATTATCTCACTAAATATTCAATTTTTTATTTTGTATTGGATGTACTGTATATGATATATCAAACCATATCCTTATCATAAAATAATAATAATAATAATAATAATAATTCATAGCATACCCAATATAGCAATATTTGTGTTATGTTATATAGTAGTAGAATATGTACTCATCTCCAAAATATACAAACACAAGAAAAACACTGACTCCACAAAAGCTCCCAACAGTTCCAAATTACTAGGTACCCGCTGATTGTGGGATTCGAAACAAACATACTAGTAATATATTTCACTCTGATTTTCACTTAACTGAACTTTCCTTAACACAGGTAAAACTTTAGCAACTTCATATCTCTGTTTGTTTTTAATCAATTTTTGTTTTCTTCATTATTTTTTGTTCTGTAACTTGTGTTTAGTTCTTTTTTTATAGTCTTGTGTTGTTGCTGTGTTAACTTGGAGTGATATTAGAGCTGATTCAGCTGAGTTTAGGTGAGTTTGTTTTGTGATTCTCTAACATAGTAGTGTCTTTTTGTTTTGCTTACCTTGTTTCACTCCCTTGGATTTCCGGTTGCAGTGTTTCCGGCTGTGGAACAACAGAGAAGGAAAAAAAAGTTTGTAGCTTTATTGGAATTTAATCAATTCTAGCCCTACCCTTTTATTAATTTTGCTAGTTTCTAAGTTTTGGACTTTCTGGGTGTTTGAGTATTTTACTAGAAATTTTCAATTTTGAGGGTGAGGTTTTGTTCTTGTTGTTGGGAATTCATGTTTTTCCATTTGGGTTTTGTTTGTCCTTCTTGATTCTCAATTCTATATTTGTCTTTACAAGGATAAGGTTTGTTGTTTCTGAAATCGACTCGTAGACTCGGACGAATTTACGAGTCGATTTCACCTTGGTTTTGGGGACCTTAAATTCTCAATTATGAGTTTGTTTGCTCTTTAGCAGTAAAGGGTTAATTTAAAGGTTTGAACTTTGAAGGTTGTTTTTATCTCAATCCCTTTATTTTCTTGAATTTGACTCCTCTAAAGCGTGAAGTTGGTAAAGTAAGTGGATCATAATTGGTCATGCATGTGCACATAATCATCAATTGTTGATATTACTCACTTTAGAGAAACCAAATCCTATTTTCTTTTAGTTAACAACACTTTAGCCACTTGAGGAATTCAAGTTGAAACTTCCTACTTTTATTTCAAATTTGGGGGCTTGTGATTGTACTCCTTTTTTCCCTTTCTTTTTATATACTTCAAACACTCAAATTTATTTCTATTTTGGATCTGCTTAAGCTGAGGTTGTAGATTAGTATATTCAAGCTTTTTTTTTGGCTGATTTGGTGTTGGAATAGTGAATTTTTTTAGTTTTTCCCAATCCAACTCATGTTTTTGGGCTATTGTGTTTTAACTTCTAAGCTCTAGTTGTAATCGTTAGTAGTGTTAGTTTAAGCTTTTCTTAACATAGTGTGACTTGATATTCTTGATATTTTTTTTTTACTTTTTGTGCATTAGGTTCTATTCACTGTGATATCATGGAATCTCCACAATCTATTGTGTCACCATTCAAGAGCATTGTCCTAGGAGATGTTGAGAAGTATAAGTCTGATGTTTTAATACAAAGCTCTAGTCCCTTGTCTAAGGACATTGAAGTCAATGGAAAAGAAACTTTTGTTGTGTCTAATCAAGAGGAATTCATTGGTGTAGTTGATGTTTACATACATCAAGCTAGAGACATTCATAACATTTGCATATATCACAAGCAAGATGTTTATGCTAAGATTTATTTGACTAATGATCCTGGGAATTCTGTCTCTACCAAGATTATCAATGGTGGAGGAAGGAACCCTGTGTTTAACGATAACCTTCGTCTAAGCGTTCGGACGGTTGATTCTTCTCTCAAATGTGAGATTTGGATGCTGAGTAGGGTGAAGAATTATCTTGAAGACCAATTGCTTGGTTTTGCTATGGTACCTTTGTCTGAAGTATTGATCATGAAGGATGGAAAATTAGAGAAAGAGTTCTCTCTTTCTTCAACTGATCTATTCCATTCCCCGGCCGGTTTTGTTCAATTGTCACTTGCTTACAACGGTGCTTCGCCCGATGTTATGGCAATTTCTGCAATGCCTACAAGTGAATTAGACCAAAATAGCACCGAAAAGGACTCCGAAACACGCGAGTCGATTGTGAGAGATTTAGATAAAATCGAGTTCCCTGACCCGAAAATTGCAAATGAAGACCACTTAATGGTTTCGGAATACTTTGGCATACCGTGTGAGGACAGTAAGTGTACTGATAGCTTAACCACTACTGATACTGAAAATCTCAGTCCCGAAGCCGGTGTTCAACTTGTCAAAAGCTTCTCAGCATGCAGTGTTGAATCTTTCCAACCTCCTAAGGTTGAGTCTCCACCTAGCAGCGTGTCGACAAATGGAGTTCACTCTCCTTCGGCAGCTGCAAGCTCAGATGACCAAGTTTCTGGAACCAAAGAGAAAAGTGTGGAAATCAAAGACAGTGAGAGTGATTCCACAAACACATTGCATAATGAGTTATTTCCAAAGCCTGTTGTGAGTGTGAAAATTGAGCCAGAACCGAAGATGGTGCAGCAGGATATTGTAGACATGTACATGAAAAGTATGCAGCAATTTACCGAGTCATTGGCGAAAATGAAGCTTCCTATGGACTTTGAAAATGGACCAACTAGTTCAGGAAACTCGAGCTCCGAACAGAAACTACAGGCTTCGAAAAGCAGTAACTCGCGCGTGTTTTACGGTAGCAGAGCTTTCTTCTGAGACATTTGCTAAGGTGACATAGTTTTTAGAACAAAGAAAACTGATATCAGTAGTGAAATGAAATAATGTAGTATGAATGATCAAGTGTGGTAATGGTTCTCTCTTTTGTACTTTGTTTTCTTGATTATGTTAAAGGTATAATAACATGGAATACTTTAACTGCTATAAGAACTTTTCTGTCTTAAACCTTTTGTTTCTTTTTGTTTTTAATGTCAATAATTGAGAAATCAGATTTCATCTACCAAAAAAAGTTCATGTTGTGTATGAATAGCAAGTGATAAAGTGGTCCAACATTCACATGGCCAATGTTCATGTTTATGGGACCATATCAGCTATGATTTTGCTTTCATCATGTATGTATGTCTTTTTCTTTTTTCAACACACAAATATATACACTGTTCTTTAGAAAGATCATGAAATATTTTGTTTCTTTCCATCTTAACACGTGTATTGATGCAGCAATAAAACTAGTATGTAGTAGCCAGTTGTCATAGAATTATTTGTCATAGAAATTTGCAATATTTATCTTCTTCATGTTCAACAAATTGAGCTTTCATTTGTGAAGTAGCATTCATTTATACAGATTGTAAAGTATGATCTTTAATCACTGAAAAAATAGAAAAACACATATCATAATTTTTTTAATAATGTAAAAATCACACTTTATTCACTCATGGATAAAGTATACATGAGAAGATTTATTCCTGTATTGGAATAGTGATAATGGTGGATGATAATGGATACTTTCAAAATTACTCTTAACTAACATATATATGATACCTCTAAAGAAATTTGAGATTACTTGAAACGTTTGTAGATCCAGTCTAACTTTGCAAAACCTTATCGGTTGGAAAGTGATATTAGGGAATTTAAGTATAACAATATGACCATTTAGGATTCTATTCGTCAATGACTAATTTGTGGGATCAATTGACTCTAATGGAATCAAGGTGTTAAAGCGTACATTGGGCATAGAGAGGAGCAACGTCTGATTTGATTTTTAATTGCTCTTCGTGGTGATTTTGAGGGTCTTCGTTGAGGTATTTTGCATGGTCCACTCTTCGTGAAGATATTAAGCTATATTCAATAGGATGGTTTTTTTTATTTGATTGTATTTGAAAGTTTTTCAATTTTAGAAGACGATTTTGAAAAAAAATAATTCAAATATTATTAAAGCTATTACGTATCAAATAAATTTAATTTTAATTTTGGGTTGGGAGACAATTTAGAAAAACATAAAGTGGAATTATTTATAAAATTATTTTGTATCAATTTTTTTTAAATAATAAAAAAAGTTTATTTTGAAATATATATATTGATTTTGTTGCATTTATGCTAATGAAAATATGAAATGAATGAAAGGAATAATTTAATTGGGAGTTACATTATTATCTTAAAGAATAGTATTAGTGGTATTTTTAATCAATATTTTAAAACAAAAGAGTACTATTCTGTGTTTTAGAAATATTATATAGTAGACTAAAAGTTGTCGGATGAATTTTTTCGTCACATACTTTGATTTTATATATTATATAAAAATAAATATTTTCAATATTTTTAATATTTTTCTTCATATTTTGAAACTATATAATGCTCTCCATAAATTGAATTTTAAAATTTTCATTTTTTTAATTATAAATTATAACTTATATTTGTATTGCAATAATTTTTTTGAATTATTTTATTATTAATGGAAATTTTTTTTGAGGAAATTATTGGAAATGATTGATTCCTTGTTCGATAATTATAAGTTTAAGGACAAAATTTTATAATCTAAAAGATATAATTCAGTCGAATAAATATTCTTGAATTTATACTATATAATAAATTCAAATTAAATTTTTATTTTTAATTATTTTATATGATTTTAATTGGAATTAGTTCATAATTCAAAATTCAAATTGTTTGGGCACGGTTTTGATCTAAAATAAATCAAAATAGTTACAAAAGTTAGACTTGACAATGATTTCATGAAAATTAGGTTAGTGCAAAATACAACACATTCTAACCTTTATATATAGTAGCAAAATAATTTCAAAGAAATATACACATTACATATTCTCAAAAAATAAAGGAGAAAAAAAATTGAAATCTTCTAAAATAGATAACCTATTTATATTGATAAAATGATGTTATTGTTTAAATAGCAAGAGATTGAATCATTATAGTAACCCTTTTGAAAATACAATTAATTAATTTGTATGTTTTTCTTTTCAACATATGTTATCACACCAGCATTAACATATAAAAATATAAAATCAATTATATAGTTAATTTAGTTGTGAAAATAAAAATGTCTTGTAACATATTGCTTTTGATCGATAAATATATGATTTTTTAACTAAATTTTTCACAATCACTTTCAAAATGACTTGTATTTTATCGTTTTTATGTAACAAAGACAAATAAATCATAATATTTTACATTAAGATCTTCATATAATGGTGTTCCATAAATTTATAATGACTTTTAGAATACCTTTTTTAGAGATACAGCATTTTGTTAACGTTATTTCGTTGAAAGTTTATTAACTTTTTGTTAGTGCAATTTAAATGAATCTTTATTTGCATTTATAGTTAATAAATTATAATGAAAACATATTTGAATTAAGGGTAAAGTTTGGTTAGTGAGGAATATCGAAGGGTTTAAAGAAGAAGTTTTTGGGTCTAAAATATGATAAATTTTTTTCTTTTTTTAATATGATAAAACTAATATAATCATTAATTTACTAACATTTACTTATAAAAAAAATATATTTCAACTATTAATAATAATATTAAATATGTCATTATTATTTTAGGAAAGAAGATTAAATAAGCCATATCTACCATATCTACCATTGCTCCCCCGTGGAAAATGATTATGCTATCATGTATGACATTTATACTAACACTTTCTTTCATTATCGACCTGGAGTTGCGTTAAAAAAGTATATGCTTAATTGTCCTCTACGTCAATTCTATTCGATAACTCCACACACTCCTAGTGTAGTCTTGCTCAAGGATGTCCTTCAACTTGAAAACATTGTAGTTCTAAGGTGTGAGAAGAGGGATGAGCAAGCTCTTATGATGCCGGAAGAGGAGAATATGTGATTGCAGTACACAAATTATGCATTTTTAAATGTGAAAATAAATACTCTTCAATGTTTTGATGTTATAATGAGATATTGATTTTCATTAAGTGATTTGGACGTTATATCATGATACTATTTTCTTGAATATATACAGTGATGTGTTATGATTTAGTTTTATTATGATTATTTGTATGTTTTTCTTATATATATATTATAATAGCAACATAATTTTAAAACTCACTTTTTTCGTTTTTTGTGTGTCTGCGTTTCGAAAATACAGTTATTTTATATTGTCATTTGGTGATCCATACTTTGATAAATGATAATGGGTGTTAAAGTATCTGTTGTATTTTATGGAATTTTAAACTGAAATTATATTTTGTAAAATTATTGATTATAATAATTATTTTATAATTTATGAATTTGGAGGACGAAAGTCAATAATCTCTAAGTTTTGTGAAAAAGTGAACCCCCCTCATTTTCAAATTCAAACCCCTTACCATATTGGGTTTTTTGGGCCGAGTCAGATAAAACGGCCCAACCATGATAAACGAGTTTGTGAATGAGAAGAGCGAGTGTACGATAATGTTTCGTTATGAGATTGAGAAGACGATTGCTAGGATCTGGTTGGAACCTTCTAGAAGAAGTTCGGTAATCTTCTTCTTCTTCTTCTTCTTTCTTCACTCGATTATTATTTTTAATTTTCAATTATTTTACAGAAACGGTAAAATCGATGGATCTTTGCGGTGTTAACGTGAAGAACCTTTTCCACACAAATTCATTTTGCTACAGACCAATTTCGTCCTCCACCAAGTATCGGGTTTCTTCATCCTCTACAGTTTTTGAGATCACAAGAGTTTTGAGGCACACAAACTCCTCACAGTATCGCCCATTTGCTGTCACTGCTTCCAAAAACAAGAATAATCATAACAACAACTCTTCCTCTGGTCTCTTTTTATCTCTTTTCTTTTGCTCTACATGAATTAATTCATGTGCATTATAATATATCTTGCTTGCTTCATGAAATTGAAAATAGGTTATTGAGTTTCTAGGGAATTTTATGCTTTCTTCAATTCATTCATTTTAGTTCTGAGAACAAGAAATTTTAGGGCTCGTTTAATTTGTGAAAACTTTTTCTGTTTTCACTTCTTTTTTCCAATTAATGGGTTTAGTGTTTGGAACAACTTCGTAGAAAGAAATATATAGTAGACAAAGATGAGATTTTGCGGATATGTTTTTCATTACAGATAATGGTGAACAGTCTATTCCAGAAGGAGATGGTATTAAAGGCAAAAAGGATGGTGATAAATCAAATAACAACTCCGAGAAGAGTCATCATATTAAACTGGATTGGCGTGAATTCAGAGCAAAACTATATAGAGATGAGCAGGTGATGAATTCATTGTTAAATGGGATCTATATCTGCCATGTATTCTCTTATTAACCGGTAGCTTTTTTTAAGTGGACGAGTGAACTTAATGAATTTTGAAACAATATGTTTTGAAATATCTTCCGAGATAAGAATGTTAGATAGATACACATGGTTACACAAGGGAAGATAAGATTAGGAATACTTATAGAAAAGGGGTAGAATCTTGTCATAGGTGGTTTGGACATTTATGGAAAAATCCATAGAAGCACCTTTAAGAAGGGTTGATCAGATGGAGGCTAGTCCAATAGTTAGAGGTAGAGAGAGATTAAAAAAACTATTCAGAGAGATTTGGAAGTTCGTGTTCTACGTTTAATTGCTAACTTAATACATGATAGAGAATTATGGTGTTGTTTGATTCATTTAGCTGATAAAGGTTAGTTGTTATTGCAAGGTTTTAAAATATGTGTTATATTCATTGTATTTGTCTCATTAAGGTGTTTATTGTCTAATGATTTATATTGGTGACCAGGTTATAGGTTATAGAAAAATGCAGCATTTTGTTCATTTTATTTAGGGCTTGTTTGGTGTAAGAAAACGTCTTTTATTTTCTCTAATATTTGCAAGTACTACCTAGTTTTCACTTTGTTGTTTTAAAAGATTTATACAATAATTGGTGAAAATAGGAAATGAAAACATATTTGAAAGTAAGAAAAAGGGAAACTATGTGACTTTTTTCATAATTATTAGTGAAAATAGAAAATGATAACAAGAAACAAATTGTCAAACTATTTTCGCCTTTTGCATTCTATGGAACTATACTAAATGTTCTTTTAAATATTGATGTAGAAGCTATTGGTTATAATTTGTCATATCTAAGAAGCAACACTACACTTGATGCTAGGTTTCATTAACTGAGTTTTTCTTGACTTAATTAACAGAAAGAAATAGCAGATACTGACACACACAAACAAGGTGGGACATTACACAATTCTAAACCTCTTGGAACAAAGTGGGCTCATCCTATTCATGTGCCTGAGACTGGCTGTGTACTTGTGGCTACCGAAAAGCTTGACGGTGTTCGCACCTTTGAAAGAACTGTTGTTCTCCTTCTCAGAACTGGAACTAGACACCCACAAGAAGGGCCTTTCGGAATTGTCATCAACCGTCCTCATCACAAAAAGATTAAACACATGAAACCTAGAAATCATGGTTTATTAACCACCTTCTCTGACTGTTATCTACATTTTGGTGGACCTCTTGAGGCAATCATGTTTTTGCTAAAATCAGGGGAGAACTTGAAACTTCCAGGATTTGAACAGGTAGTCCCTGGGCTGTGTTTTGGAGCTCGAAACAGTTTGGATGATGCAGAAGGGCTGGTAAAGAAGGGGATTCTGAAGCCTCATAATTTCAGTTTCTTTGTGGGTTATGCTGGATGGCAAATGGATCAGTTGATAGATGAGATTGAGTCAGATTATTGGTATGTAGCTGCATGTAGCTCAAGTTTGCTATGTGGGGCTTTGTCAGATTCTTCTGAAGGTTTGTGGGAGGAGATTTTGCAGCTGATGGGTGGCCAATACTCAGAATTGAGCCAGAAGCCAAAGCAAGACCCATAGCCTAAGAGGTAAAATGGCGGTGTTATGAATCTATGTGCAGTGGAAGTTCGCTTTTATGTCAGTCAAATAAGAGGAGGAATGTTACTTTTTGTAAGTATGCTTGATTGATAGTAGTAGTTGCATGTAAGTATGAGATTAGTTTTGCATTAGTCGTAGTTGTATCCAAGAACAAACACAACAAATGTCTGCAGTGAAAAAAACCCCAACAATAACCGGTAATCTTGTCATTTTGCAGAGAATTATTAGCTTTAGTTTGTTTATGCAACTTGATAAACATGTATTGTGTTTAGTACGAATGAATGAAAATTGTAAAGTCACCTCATTTGATTTGTGTGTACATTTTTCTTAACTGCTGTATCTTTAACTTTATCACTGATTTCATATAGGGTGATGGTTTTGAACAGTCACAGCTTTGTGACCACACTGGGTCACGAAATCTCAATTGTCCGATCAATTACGGGCGGCTATAATTTAAAGGTTGGAAGTTTTGTTTAAAAAGAATTAAATTTTAGATAATTCAATGTTGATTAGACGGTAGAGATTGTGTGAATTATTGCACGAAATCCAAATACCCAATTACAAGCCTTCTTAATTAGGAATCAGGTACGGGGTGAGTGTTAACAAAATACTTTGTCATAAACCTCCCTAATAATAATAATAATAATAAAAGCAACATATTACAACATGTATATATAGGCTTAAAATCATTTGTTGCAGAATATAGCATTCCTAAATTACAAACATGTTCATGGTTTAAACACAGGCATAATCACCTCAATATTTATGCTAAAATGATAGTAAACGTTACATATATCTCATTTTAATCATATCAATAATTTGATCCAGGAGAATCCCATGTGTCAGGTATAATTTGATGAAGTGAACAACATTCTTGATTAGATCCATTAGAACAACATTTAGAAGCAACAATTTCCATTTCTTCTTGTTCATGTGCATTCATCACTCCTTCAATTGTCTCCAAAACTTCTCCAACATTAGGCCTATTTTCTTGTAACCTTGACACACACATAAGAGCTATGTTCAACAATGAAAATGCACCTTGTTGATCATTTTCCCTAACTTCCTTATCAAATACTTCACCTGTCCATTCCTCTCTAACCATTGATCTCACCCATTTAACAAGATCTATTCTACTAACTTCTATGCTTTGTCCTGTTAATAGTTCTAGTAGAATCACTCCAAAGCTATAAACATCACTTTTTTGTGTTAAACTCTTTTCAGGAGGTGTGTATCCATTTGAGGAAAAGAAGGTTCCTTTATTTGTGTCAAAGAATTTTGATAAACCATGTTCACTTATTAGTGCTTTATTTTTTTCATCAAGAAGGATATTTGATAGCTTGAGGTTTCCATGAGGGATGATATTAATGACTTCACTTTCATCTAATTTCTTATATATGAAGGCTAAACCCCTTGCAATTCCACATGCTATATTTAGACGAAGTTTCCATGGAAATTTTTTTCTACCTGCTATATAATCTGCATAAATAGTTAAATATGAAACAACATCTCTTTGTTAATATTATGAATTGTTTCTACGATAACAATGTTAAAATGTGTGGTTTCATTAGTATTGTGCAAATGATCAAGGTTGCAATGAATTTGGATTTTCTCTAATCAATAATTGGATTAGATAGTTGAACTCATGTGAGCAAAAGGTTAAAAAAGTTTGACAAGTTAAAAGACCAAGATTCAAATACTAATAAAGGAAAACAATACAACCACAACAATTTTTTATCTGTAAACGAGATGATAAATATCACAAGAAACTCACACACACAAATACAAAGCTTCGAATTCGAATCCATGACATGATGTTCAACCTAATAATATAAACATTTTTCAGTTGAACTAGGTTTTAAAGACACTAACATAACAATTATTATACAAATATTTGCTGATAAAAAAAAAATCATGCATTCACTATAGTTAGCAACTCAAAACTATTAGATGTTCGATGACTCACATTTAAGTTTTTATTTCAAATCTAATTTAATGAAGTTAAAATGTGTGTCGTTTCATCTTTCATTACAGGGTTCCAATTTAAGCTTTAGTTTGGCAGATGTATGTGTGTATGTGCGCACACACAAATACAAATATACAATACATGTTTTTGATCATTTAAATGTGGTTATGTAAAATCTTGCAACTAATGAAAATTTAACAATCTTTACTTACCATTTAAAAGATTAAGCAAACTTCCATTGCTTTGATATTTGTAAATGATGAGTTTTTCTTCTTTGGTAGAACGGTAACCAACAAGTTGAAGAATATTTGAATGTTTCACTTTGCTTATCTTTCTCAATGTTTCTCCAAATTCATCACAAGATACCTGCAAATTCTTTAGCCTTTTGACAACATATTCAACATTATTCTCAAGTTTCACCTTGAAAAGACTACTCCAAAAATTTTCACTTCTCAAATCAGCTTTTGCTCTTAGTAGATCCTCCAATTTGAACCTTTCATGATCTTCAACAAAGAACACAAGTTCTGAATCATTATTATTATTAATATCTCCTCCTTTTATTTTCACCTCATGAGTTGTAACCTTTTTTATAGGAGAAACAATATGGCTTTTCTTTACATCACTCTCTAATTCCATTAATTTTGATGATTTCTTTACTATAAAGTATAGGGTTGACAAAATCAATCCAATTCCCAAAACTAACCCCACCAAAATTTCAATATGGGTATACCATGGTTTCTTTGAATTTTCATTTGTGTTATAAGTTAAAGGACTAGGTGTTGGTTGATTTGTAACTATATCACTTTTGGTCTCTAATTTACTAATTGGTGCCAAATAATTAGTAAATAGATTCCTAGATTCTTCTTTACTAGAAAAATTATTGTTAGATACATCTAAATTCTTAAGATATTTCAATCTTGTTAAAGCCTTTGGTAACCTACCACTCAATTGATTATTGGTTACATTTAAATGTACCAATTTTCTACAATGCAAAATTGAGCTTGGAATAGTCCCTCTAATATTATTGTTAGCTAAACTAACAAATTTAAGCTTTTGGAGTTTGCATAGTGAATTTGCATCAAATATGCCACTAAGGTTCAAATTATCAAGCCTTATCTCAACAATATTGGTAGCATTTGAGTTGCATCTTACACCATTCAACTTGATCAAACATGGATGTTGTGGCAGCGGCAACGACGACGAGACAACTATGTTGCTAATGTTAAGTACATTATTGTGATCAATAGCCTTAAGGAAACTGAAGAAAGAATCAGATTCTGATGATAAACACTCACCTCCTGAACAGAACATGATCATAAAGAAAGAAATTAGGAAAGAAAAGAAAAAGAATCTTCTTAGAAATTGAAACATTGTAAATTCTGTTGTGTCCTGCATTTTTTGTGACCCTCTTGTGTTGTGTTGTTAAAGGGTAATTTGAATGAATCATGGTTCTATATTGTTTTGCACTATGGATAAAGGACATGTCTAGTCTTTCTAGAATTAAACGATATATGTTTTTGTCTCTAAGTTGTAACACTTGTTATTATCGTTGCTTTTATGTCTCTATGTGCAATGTAAAAACAAGACATAACGTGTGTCAATGTGATCCTTTGCTGCCAAAATATATGTTATTGATATAGAGCCTCTTTGTTAAATTTATAAAATAAAATTAAAATGCAATTTTTAGGAATTATTTGTTAAAAATGTTTAGAAAAGTAGAAGTTATTTTGTGTTTTTTTAATAATGAAAATCAAGTTGTTGATAACATTTTTTCTTTATTATTCATTAGTTTGTTATAAAAGTTAGTTTTATTTTTATTATAGTTAGTTGAATTTTATAAGGGATATTTCAGAATTATTCATCATATATACAATCTTTCATTTATTATATTTTTTTAATCAATTAATTAATAAGATTATTCATAAATCTTCTGTTTTACTCGTTTAGTAATAATAACAAAATCATGATATTCATGACTTAACTGGCATCTATTCCGTAGTCAATATCACATTTTAGTATAATTTTTTCTTTTAATTTTAATATTCATTTAAACTCCTGTAATTAGATAATAGAATTTAACTTGAATTTAAATTTAGATCAAATGAAATTTGATATAATCTTAATTTAAATGTTAGATCAAATCTTATCTTATCCTTAATCCAATCTCAACAAATCAAAACTAAACTAATCCTAATTCAAATTTTAATAAAAAAAATATAGTAATTAAAATAAAAATAACAATACTAAATGATAATATTTCGTCCACAACTTCAAATTTAATGAAAATGAACTATAACAATTTTTTTCAAAATATAATATTAACAAAACTTAACATTTAAAAAAAAAAAAGCAAAATAAATATATTAACAAAACTTATTCAAAGCACATGATGGGTCTAGAACATAATCAAACAGCTATACAATATACATAGTCCAACATCAATGAACTAATATGACAACCGACTCCAATCAATGTTGATCCCCCCACTCCATTCTCCCTCTTCAATTTTGTCCATCCCCTCTAATACATTACTAAAAGCTAAGATTTTATAATTTATTTTACACAATCGAATGTTATAATCAGATAAAAATGAAAAAATATAGAGAGTTGGATGAAAATTCACCATTAAGAAATCATATTCATTACATAACAACTCATAAACATTTTAGAAAACGGGTCCTTGGCGAGATTACCTAATTTCCTATTTTGAATGTTTTTGTTGCGGCCCATCATAAAAGATATAATAATAAAGAAGGTCTTGCTAATACGTGATCTTATGACATCAAATCATTTGTTAAAATTCTAAAAGTAAAAATTTTTTATTAAAAAAATAATAATTTTTAAACTTTTAAAAGTTAAATATACAATTTTCAAAATAAAACTTTTACGTTTTATTTTTTAACATATATTTCAACTAAATATGTTAGCATTTGTCTAATAAAAATTATGCTATAAACACATTTTTTTTACTACAATGTTCTTAACACATACTCTCTAATTATTTAGTTGAATTTCAATCAAGTTAAACATTAGGTGTTGAGAAGAATGTCTTATAGATTATTTGCTATTGTATTGGCATGCAACACATGTTTAAAAAACCAAATTACATTCCATGAACTTACAATTATTTTCTTTTAACTTTTTAATAAATTTAATTTTCCCTTTTATATTTTTTCCATTCTAAGGAATATTGAACACCGACCAACCACCATTGACAAAACATTAAATAGGTGGCATACCCAAAGAACGACTACAATAATTTTCCAACAATTTTTTTTATAAATAATTTCCCAAAAAGTTGAGTGGGATTGCATGATGCAAGTCTACATAATATGGCCCTTTAGTTCATAACACTTCTCTTCATCGTTAAGATGACCTTAGCTTTACTCCAATAGACGTTTATCTAATTTTTAAAATGTGCAACAACTCATTATGGATGGTCGTTGAAATTACCATCTATTTGCTGGCCTCCAAACATATAGTATTATGTTTGCTCAAATTGCATTCAAACCTATGACTTCATTGATTTCTTTGACTTCAAATCAAATTTAGTAAAACCTTTTTCACACTCACATTGCACCTCATTGCTTCCAAATCTCATTTTCATAATTGAAGGGTATAATGAGATAGAGAGATAATTATAAATATCCTTTTGATTTCCAAATAAATATCTTGTGATTTTAATTTTTGGGAAAGTAGATTTTGGAGTTTTATTTGGTTAACCATAAAAAAAGGTTTGTTTTTATTAAAAGACATTCAAAGAAAATATCATTATATAATTGGACAAAATCATTAACTCTAAAATTACATATCTTCAATTATTTCAGAAGCTGAGAATCCTAACATTATAAAAATAAAAATAAGTAAAAGCTAAAACTTTTCATAAGGTAAAAACAATTTTCACATTCCTTTATAAGATTATTACATTTAAACATTAGTAAAAGAATTGTTTTTCAAAATTTGGTACATATCAACGATTTACTTTTTTATTTACATTTGATATAAAATATAACATCCGTAGATCTAACGATCTTTACAGCTGCACTTTTTTATTTACATTTGATATAAAATATAACATCCGAAGATCTAACGATCTTTACAGCTGCACACCGTGCTGATAGGGGATCCATACACAGTTTGATCTAAAGATTTATAAACATTTATTTTGGAATCATATTCATTCAATATATAGATGCTTCACAATTCATTTAGATAATCTCCTATGTACAAAATGACAACATCCCCAATTAATCCCTCCCCAGTATTCAGCCATATCCAAAGGGAAAAATTCAAAACAAATCACATAATCAATAGCCTCCCCCAAATTGCAAATTGACATAAAAACTAAAAAAAGTAAACAAATAAAATTATAAAAATTAAACTAAGTCATCCACATAACTTATCATATTAAGGACTGTTTTAGTATGAACCAACAGATTCATACTCATTTTCGTCGTCATCATCGATAACCTCATCAAAGAAAGGATCTTTGAGAAGTTCATCAGCAGAAGGTCTAGCCCTTGGTTGAGCAAGACACTTCTCAATGAAAGCCTTTACCTCTGAATCTTTGACTTTGTTCAATGCAGCAGGTCTCAAACCAGAAGAAACTTTCTTGTATATTTTTGCAACATTGTCACACTCGCTATATGGAATTTCCAATGTCACCATCTCTAATACACACATACCAAATGAGTATATGTCCACTGATTCTGTGTAGTCTTCATCATATAATTCTGGAGCCATAAACTCTGGTGTACCAAGAATTGTGTGTGCAACGTGATTCGCTCCAACAACTGCTGCCAAACCTAAGTCACCAATCTTAACCTGATCGCATTGGAATGACAGAAAATTGTTAATAAAAGATTTTTGGTTATTACTATTACATAATGTTGAAAATAATGTAATGAATTGCAGGTGTGTTCCTTATTATATCTAGCCGATTAATAGACGTGTCAGTTCGGTGTCCAAGTCGTGTCCTTGACACATTGTTGGAGAAAAAAAATATTTATGTATTTAGACATTTGAATGAAATGGACGTGTCTGGTATGAATGTCGGAGACACTTGAACACAACTTCAATCATAAGTGTCGGGCGTTACATAGTCATTGATGTTCAAGGTGTGTCCCTTTTAATAACTAGCCGAATGAAACTGTCGGCTATATTACGACATGAATGCAGTATACATGTATAATATGGTTGTTAGACATCCATACACGCCTTCAACGTGTAAAGTGTCGGTATTAGGTATCACATTGATGTTGAAAATTAATAGTGCAATAAACAGAACAAATTATGAAAACAATATAATGTGATTACTTTTGCCTAGCTAATAAGAGACACAATAACTTATCATCAATCAAGCAAAAAATGACTGAAAATAAAACAGAATTAGAATATTTACCTGGCCAACATTCCCATTAACAAACACATTACTGCAATTGAGATCTCTATGAATGATACAAGGCTCATGAGTGTGCAAATAATTCAACCCTTTCAAAATCTGCTTAGACCATTTCTTCAAAGCCTTCATAGAAACATGTCTATGTTTTTTCCTATACTCTCTCAAATTCCCACTAGTACACACCTCAGTGATGAAATTGAGTGTGCCGCGTTGATCATCTCTCCAAACACTATAAAGAGCAATGATGTTTCTGTCTTTTAAGCTTCTCAATAACCTCACTTCAGAGTAAAGTCTCTCCACCATGGAAGGTTCATCAGAAAAGTTTCTTAGCTTCACTTGGTTCCAAGCTACCTCTATTCCTTCCTCTTGATCAAATGCACGGTACACTTTCTTCACAGCACCACATCCTAATAGCTCATTGTATCTACCATATCTACCGGTCGGATCAGTTTCCACGAATGGCTCGGAATCTTTGTCGGATGAATCGGGGTTAACACTCGGCATCTGTTACAACAAATATGATATTGAGTTATAAACTATGAAACACTTATACAACAGACACCAGACACGCCACTGACCAACATTTATTAATTTAAAAAAAATTGATACACTGATCTGAAGTTAGAAACTAGAAACCATGAAAAATTAAAACACAAAATCAAATCAAATCAAATCAAAATCATTGTGGAAAAACTAGTTCTGGAGTTTTTGCAATTCTGACGGAACAAATTCAGCATGTTACTTAATTTTGTGGAAAATTAAGGAGAAATAAAAATAAGGACAATTCCATTAAAGTATAGTTAAAAACTTTCCTTTTAGATAGAAAATTAATAAATGAAAAAAAAAATTGAACAAAATAAACTAATAAAAAAAAACTAATGCATGAAGTCACATCTAGAAGCAAATTAAGAGTAACATATGAAATGATGAAAAATTAAGAGATAAAGAGTATGTAACTGAATAATTATGCAACACCCAACAACAAAAAGACTTCAAATTTGATGGCTTTATGTGAGTATTTGAAACATTTAACAGAAATATTATAGTAAAAAAAAAAAGATTATGATTAAGATAATTACCATGAAGAAAACCGATTTGGTTGAACCCTGAAAATGAAGATGATGAAAGTCTGCAACTTTCGGCGGTAAAGAGAAGCTGAGGAAGCTTTAAGAGAGAGAGAGATTTGTTAGCAAATGTATCTGACTATTTATACAGAAATCAAGGAGCCATAGTTGAAGACTAATTTAATATTTACATAAAAATCTCAACGGTTTTCTTATATATTTCCTTTTTCTCTTTCTTTTTCATTTTCAATTTTAATACTATAATATATTCTTAAATTGATAATTTCATATAGTAATTTTTTTTTTATTTGGCGACAATAACGGAAAAACAAATTGATATATTGGGAAGTTTGTTTTTCATTGTGTAACAAAAACATTAATTTTTTGAAAAAAAAAAATTCGAAAACATTATTTGAATGGGATTCTACTCCTTTAAAATAGTAGGTGGGAATATTAATTCTGATTAAATTTTCTAATAAAAATTGCAAGAGACATTTGATAATCAGAAAATAGGTTTGAACCGATGGTTCTTTATATTCGGTGAAGGTTTTATTATTGAATTTTTTAAAACTAAATAATAGAAAAACAGTAGTTGAGTCAAAAAGGAAAAAGAATTGTGAATAAAGTAAAATATACTAAAATTTTGACATTTTAACATATTTATTATTTTAAATAAAAAATTTATTATTTATTATTTATTATATATGTTCATATAATAATAATCATTAATTTAATTATATTTAAATATTAATTTAATCTTTGTGGCGTGATCAATTTAATTATTAATAATTGATATTATTTATTTTATAAAACTATAAAAAAAAAATTAATTCTAAAATATATATTTCGTTTTAAAAGAATTAT
>JBBPBQ010000004.1:49725815-49746590 GCA_037974755.1 Cicer yamashitae
ATTACGAATTGTTTATATATAAATTAATAATTAATATTATATACATACATATAACTAATTATAGATGATTTATGATACAAATAATTGATTTATCTATTTTACTAACCTCTTAGAGGAGGAGTCAAATATTTTTATAAAAATATCTCTAAAGTTAAATAGCAAAGTAAGAAAATTAAAATTTATGATTCCAACAAATTTGTAATTTGGTTTTTCTATAGATTTTTTTTTATGAGAAGTTTTCCCATAGTTTGTTAAATTCTATATAGAGATTTTTTTTGTTTGTTAAAATATAGCTATTTTATTTTCTTTTAATAAAAAAACTCTGGTTGATTATAGTACTTGGGAAGTGGAATTAAATTAAGCATTTGATTTTAGCCACGCGTTATAAGTTATTGATGCATACACGTTTAGTCATATAATGTCATGTTTATTTTATTTTTATTTTCTTGGAAGAGTATTCATAGAGCAAAGTCAAATACTACTATTTTATCAACAACAAAAAGTCAAATACTACTATATTACTACTACAAGTACAAAGCAAACAAAAACTGTTTTTATTTACTTTTAAATGTCAACGACACATTTGTTAAAATATTAAAAATTAAAAAATAATTTTAGAAACAATTTTTTTATTGATATTTTAAAAGTAGTCGTTAATATCATTTTGATGGTCTATTTAGTTGGGGTTAAATAGAGAAGAGAATATGTCATATTTTAAATGAATTGTGTTTATTTCGGTTTTTAAGAGGGAGGAAAAATAAGTCAATATGACTTAAAAACTATTTAAAATTATTTTCCTTAAATCAGTCATTAAATTTTAGTTCAAACAAATATTAAATCATTAGGTTTGATATCATATATTATCTCGAATTCGAATAAGATCTCAAAATTATATGTGTTTATGATATATTTATTATATTTTTTAAGATAAAAAAAATTAAATTCTCTTAAATCAAATCCAAAACTTTTGAAATATCTCTCATCATCTTAAATCAGATACAAAATTATTTAAAATTTATCTCTATTAAATCAAACATATTTCTAATTATCTTGTTTCCTCTCTTCTCCATTAAAATTTCTCTAACCTCATTTTCTATGTTGAAGCAAACAAATTCTTTTAAAGGGTTTAGTGGGTCAATATATGCAGCCACAGGTGGCAGCGCGTGTGGGACACAGGCTAAGATGGAGGAAGGGAGAAAGATGGAGATGGTTTGGATAAACCTTTATTCCAACTAATAGGGAAGAAAGTGCATGCTTCCTGGGACCATGCAACAACTGGTTCAGTGTTTTGTGTTTTTGCCTTCTTAGAAAGATCCTAGTAGTAATACATTAGGAATAAATAAATAAAGTGGCGAACAAATTTGATTTTGTAGCTTGAGAATCACTTTTCCATTGTTGGTGACAGCGATAAGTTGTTACCTTTTCCATTCTATGATATTATTTTTAACATTTTTTTTATTATATTATTTTATTCTATTACCTTAAATAAGTCATTAAATATGTCAAGTGAACTCAATTTATGTATTTTATATAAATTTAATTTATTGTGTACATGAATTTAATTTTATATAAATTGAGTTCACGTAAATAATTTATTTAAATGTAATTGAAAAAAAATAAAAATGTGATTAATAATAATGTATTTTTAATATTTATGAGACAAGATGTTTGAAATTATGAAGAAAATGTGCATAAATTTAAATTTATATAATTTTGAGGTTAATATGTTTGGTGGATATAAAATTTTAATATTTATAATCAGAAAAGATTGTGATCGAATAAATTTGAAGATACTTATTTGTTTCAAATTATAAGTCAATTTAGTAATTTCAAACAAATTAAAAGAATATAATTAATTTAGTATTGAAAAGAGAAAGTATGATCGAATTACTTTACAAAATTATGTTTGATATAGCAAAAAAGAAGTCAACAAAATTGGTAGAAGATAGAGTAATAGTAAAAAATATGACATCGTAAAAGATGGAATACGAGTACCGTTCAAGAGACTCGTCAAAAACAAAATGTTCAAGAAATATTCAAACATTGAGTAAAAACAAATACATTCAAACATTTAGAAAAAATAGTAATGATACATATTTATTGCAAAATAAATTTTGTAGTCATAAAAAAATGTAAAAATGTTTGGAATTACCTATTTAATAGATTACAAATAAAACTCATTGGAAATTTTCATCTGAGATTTGTGATTTTTCTTGACTCTACGTACTTTCCTTTAATTTAAAATTTTTATTATAAAAAATGTAAAACAAGTTATGTGACAAGCACATTAAGAGGAAAAGCATACAAGGAAAAAAAATTATTTTTCTTACTAATAAACAAAAATTAATTATTAAAAAAGTCTCTTTGGGTAAGAATAAACAAATAAAAGTAATTTTATCAACAAAAAAAACACAATCAAAAGTAATTATTAAAGCTATTTTATAGCATTAAAAAAATCTATTTATAACAAAAAAATGTCTATTTTTTTTTTTACAAAAAAGTGTCTCATTTCTCTTATATATATAACCTCAACTAATATTTAATTAACTAATTGAGTTGAATCTGGAGAAAGAATTATACTTCCATATCGTAGTAAAATCATATTTGTATGTATATTTAGTGTTCATCGTGTTTCAAATGAAATTACCACCTATTGAGAGAATTTATAAAACCCTCCAAAAAAAATCTCTTATCGATACTATTTTAGATTACTAGCTTCAATATGTTCAATGGTAGTGAAGCTCTCTTTAGTATTAGTTACTCTCTCTATTTTATTTTTATAAAAAATATCAGTTAATTAACATATTTTGGTGTAACATTTTTTCTTTCAATTATACTATTTCTTTAAATTATTTTATTTACATTTTTATCATTCCTTAACAATCAAATACATATTTTTTTTAAATAATCAAATAAAATTTAATAACTTTATTATTTGTATCGAGAAAAACCGAAAAACACACTAGTCGGTTATAATTTGCACAATTTTATATACGGTTTTTATTCTTAAAATTGGCATTAAACTACTCTATTATTTATTAAATGCTAAACTTTTTGTGAATTATCATATGCCTTTATGCCCTATCTTTGTGACCATGTTGTGTATCTCTAAATCAGATATTTTTTATGTACGTGTAGGTGCACCCCTTCACATAAAATTTTCTCAAATAATTAAGCTTAATAAAAAGTGTACTTTAGAAAGCCATTATCATGTGTGATATACACTTCTATACTATAGTAGCTACTAGCTAGGTGAATACACAACAAACACCTTATGATTTTGATATCTTTTTTTTTGTTGTTGACGAAATTATGATTTTGATATTTGATCTACAACCACACTGCTTTGAGCTTATCTTTTGCATTGCATGGATTTATTGATACACAATGGAACATGTGATAAGAACAGCTTGGCTTAATTTTGCAACTAGCATATAGTATTAATTGTGTTATGATACTAAAGTCACGTGAAATCATTGCTGGTTTTATACATTCTTTCATATGGACGCATTAATATTATAGTTAGATCGAATATCTTGAAAAGAAAACAAAATTTTTAGTTGCTGATTTTACAACATCCCTTATAATAGGTTATAAGTTTTTCTATTGTTCTAATATTATGAAGCAAAATATAAGTACAGAAACTCTAAAAAAATTGATTTTGATATTCTATTATTTAAAGATTATTTTTTACAAATTTAAAGAAATGAAAAGTTATTTTGTATTTATTTATCGTAGTAAAAATCACTTTGAAAAAAAAAATCAATTGTAAAAAATAATTTTTTTGAGAAGTTAATAAAAATAGTTCCTCATAAAGTCGGTTTTTAGCTTATTTTTCAATAATTTTTCATTTTTTTAAAACTGTAACAACAAACAAATGCAAACTTTTAAAAATAATTATTTTGTTTTAAAAATTTAATTATTTTAAAAAAAAATCAGTAACTCTCTAAGTCTTTACCAGAAATTGTTTGCGATTCTTGTGAAGATGGGAGATCGCTTGCATGTGATATATTAATATTGAATACCTTTCTGTTCTATTTGGTACTCAAAGCATATGGTTTCTCGATGTAAGAATAATGTGATTCTTTCCTTTTAAAAATGCCATGTTTTATAGGGAAATTCCGGTTATAGTTTGAGTTATTAATCATGGGCCTAATACATGTACGTGGAATCCTAAAGTGAATAATTGACTTAATATTATTGTTGAAACAATATTAAACTGAAATAAAATTTATATGTTTTAATTTTGGAAATATTAGTATATGAGATATTTTGATTAAGTAATTTTTTTAAAGTTTTTTTGATTAAGTAAATTTTTTATTTTTTATAGAAACTAAAATGGTTTTTTTAACAGTTTTACTCTAGAGTCGACCCTCTTGATCATGCGTATATATGACCGTCTCACACTTGTAAGTTGTAATTATACGCTATTGAATTCTTTTTCATGAGATTTTTACACGACTTTTGCGATTTTTCTTTTTATAAATAAATTGTAAAATAAAATAATAAGACCTTGAAATATATGCAAACAAAGGAGTTGAAAACGATTTTTTTTATATAATTTTAGAGTTTAATATATAATTATGTAAAAACAATTTATCTTTTTTACATTGACGTAGAAACATATTAAATATGTACTTACTTTATCATATAGTATAAATAAAGAAACATATTAAATATGTACTTACTTTGTCCCATAGTATAAATAAAAATAAGTCAAATAAAATGAATATACCTGATTCAAAATTTAGACTATCTATTATATATTTTTTTTTAATAAAAAATATGTACGCATGTACCTTATGACCATTCATTTTACCTTGATAGGGGAGATGAATCACGTAGATATACAACCCGGAGGAGAAAAGTATGATAATTTGAATTTAAGACTCGTGTTTTAAATATGGGAAAAGTTAACGAGTATTTCAAATACATTTGTTAAGATATTAAAAGGTGAAAATATAATTTTTGAATTGATGCATTTAACTCTTTAAATTTTTTATTTATTTCTTTTAATTTTTGAATAAATCTTTAGGGTACTTGTAATATAATTATTCAAATATAACCATGGGCGTAATGTATCCTGCCAATTAAAGCCTGCCCATTAAAGCGTAGAACAAACCAATGACCCCATAAATGTTAATAATCATCAAATTGTTCGGTTTTAATTAGTTTGTATTTTCTAGTCTTAATTAATTTGTACGTTTTAATTAGTTTATTTTCTGTTTGGGCTCTATTTAGTTTTACTTCTTAGGCCCAACTTCTGTGTTGGTTTTATGTTTGAAAGTTTTACTTGTACTCTCATTTTTTTTACCTATATCCCATAAATTTATGAAAATGCTAAATATATTTTCAATTTTTTTTTTATTATTTTTACCAATTCAAAATTACTTTTTTTTTTATCATTTTATCTTTTTCGGAGCCAGAAAAAAGATTTCTGGTAGGTAAAAGTTTTCCGGTAACTTCCAGAAAACTATTTAGAAGAATTCCGATACACACTTTAGTTCCGTTTTTCAAGTTTTCCGGTTAAGAAGGTTTTTACCGAAAAATTTTAAAAAAGATTTTCGCTACATAAGTGAGAAAATTATATTACCGGAAAACTTCATAGGAAAGATTTCCACATAAATGTTTCCGGAAAACTTCATAAACAAGATTTCTGGTACACACCATTTTTATTTTATTTTATTATTTTTATAAATATTAACATATATGGATAAACCGCTACTATTATTGAATAAAATATGCGTTACAAATATTTTTGACTTATAATTTATTTTATATTAATTATAATTTATATTTATTTTTACATTAATTAATTATGGTGTATTAACTTAATAATTAATATACCATTAAATAATTAATACACCATTAATAATTAATACATCATAAATATACCATAAATAATTAATACATCATAAATATACCATAAATAATTAATACATCATGATTAATAATTAATAATTAATACATCATAACTCGTCACCTTCTACGAGA
Organism: Cicer yamashitae; assembly: GCA_037974755.1. Lineage (NCBI taxonomy): Eukaryota > Viridiplantae > Streptophyta > Magnoliopsida > Fabales > Fabaceae > Cicer > Cicer yamashitae. The sequence goes on from JBBPBQ010000004.1 coordinate 49,731,810, forward strand.
TGCACTTCTGGAGCAGGATGAAGATTCAAAGTCACATGTTCTTGCTACAACTTTGTCGTCTCTACCTCTCGCCCTACCCTAGAAAAAAAAATAGTTAAAATCAAATGATTTAAATAAATAGTAATGGAATAAAAAATTAAAACCAAAAAATTAAATTAAAAATTATTTTCAAAAATAAAAAATTAAACAACTTCCGAAAAACTTGTGGATGAAGTTTTCCGGTAGCTTCCGGAAATGTCCCAATCAAGTTTGCGGGTAGTGTAAGTTTTCCGGAAAAGTTAAAATAAGTTTTCCGCTAATTCCGGAAAAGTTAAAATAAGTTTTTCGCTAATTCCGGAAAACTTTAAAAAAAATTTCCAGAAATGTGTTCGGTACCGGAAATTTTTTTTCAAATTTTCCGAAGTGGAAGTTGTGTATCGGAAAACTTGAAAAACAGTTTTCTGAATTTTTTTTTGACACTTACTTCTGTTCCGAAAATGTTGAAATAAATAAATAAAAAAATGATAACTTTTTATATATGTGAGGGTATTTTGGTCTTTTTCTTTATTTTTTGGGTACATGGATAGAGGAGGGGTACATGATAAAATTTTATTTATATTTTCGTTTATATCAGTTTTTCTTCTTATTGGGCCTGACCCAACTAAAATAAAAATACTCATATATTGTGTTGCTGGAGTATCAAGAAGTATTATTTGGTTTACATTTGGAATCTTTTTCTTTGAGAGAAAAACAATTATGCATCATCATTGTAAACTAATTTTATACTGACGTTGAATAAAAAATAAGTATTGAGTAATTAATTTTAATAAGTGGTTATTAAATAAAAATAAATGATAAGATGAATGGTTCAGATTGAACGATAGTGTAAAATATTTTATACCGTCAGCATATGATCATTGTACTTTTTCTTTAACTATTCTTACATAAACGTTTTTCTTCTTCTCTTTTCTACAACCTTAATTTGTGATGCCTATGTCTCATAACTTTAATAACTAAATTGATCCAATTTTGTATTCTAACATAAACAACTCGAATTCCATCCCCTCCCAATTATCAACAAGACTTGCTTGATCCATATTATATGTTTCCAAGCAAAAATCTTGATATTTCTTCAATGATGGTTGCCCTTAGGTCAAAAAACAAATTAGATTCATTGATGAAACTTAATTCGACCTAGTGACTGTGATAAAAAAATCTACCATTTGATATCTAACAAAACTATTATTATTATTATTATTATTATTATTATTATTATTAATATTAATATTATTATTAATTATTATTATTATTATTATTATTATTATTATTATTATTATTATTATTTAACATCTTTTTAGTGTACATATTATTATCTTTTAAAATATGTTGTATTTATGTATTTTTTTAATCATTATATATAGTTTTTTCATTGTAGCTTACACAATTGTTCACTGCATAATTTAAAAGAAATTTAGGTGATGTCACCATTTAACTTATGCTAATAGTTTTTTTGCTTTTACCAAAAGTGAAAATCAATATATATTTATATATTAATATATATTTTAGAGGGTACCCATTTTTATTTCATATTCTCTTTTTTTTCAATAAAAATAAAAAATATTTTGATTTTTAATTTAAATACTTCAAATATGGAAAATTACATGGTTTGTGGGGGTATGAAAATTAAGCGTAGGAGTATACAGAGTATAATTTTCAACAATTATCTTTCAATATATTTCGAGTCACAATTGTAGTAGAACACACACTCCAACCTAACATATTATTGTGTATACTTTTGATGTTTGTTGTAACTTCTCAACTGAAGTTCTAGAAAATTTTATCTCATAACTATTCAATTATATTCTTACTTTTACAGTTTAATAAAAATTCAGTTTTATTGTTTTTTTTTATAAAAGATTTAAACTTTTTGTTGTTTTCGGTATTTGATACAAATTTATGTTTAAGAAAATTTAAAAAAAAAATTGTGACTTTTGGAAACTTAAAAAGTAAAATCAGAACATAAAATTTAAATTTCTAAAAAATATTTATGTTTTACTTTTTTTTTTAAATTTTCAAAACACATTTGTATTTTAAAAAAATAAAAAAAATTCATAAATTGAAATTTGAATTTTTAAAATACATTAACAGAACACAAATTTCAAATTTTCTAAAACATATTTATCTTTTAAAAACCTTTTTCAAATATACAAAATTTGAATTTTATGAAAGGTGTTAAAATTTTTGTTTATAAAATTGTACATAGTAGAATATAATTTTTTTTTTAAATGATAATTTCTGTAAGTGGAGTAAAAGTATAAATGTAGGGGTACTTTGGTAAACTTTTCAAAGTTCTATTGTTGTTGGTCCTTTTCTTTTCCCTCAGTGTTGTTCTAAAGCTGCAACAAAAATACTCCTGCAACCTAATCATCACCACAATATATTTTACAAAACAAAAAAAATGCATCAACTCTGTCACTAGTTACAACCACTATTCATTCATTCATTCATTCATTCATTCATTGAATTTCATCTTGAAGAATAAATCCAATAACATATAAACATTATTTGAAACAAGAACAAGAACAAATGTCGACATCAAAAACCATCTCAGAAGCTCTAAAACTCGTCGACAACAAAAAAGACAATCTCAAAAAAGCATACGATGATCTTCAATCTCACTCTTCTCTCTTCTCTTCCTTCCCTCTTTCATGGTCCCACATCGATTCTCACTTCACTTCAATCCACAATTCTCTCTCTCAACGCTTCCTCCATCTTCAATCCCTCGAATCCCAATTCCAACTAAATCACAACGACCCATCAACTTCCCCTTCGAAAAAACCCAAACCTGAACCCAAAGTTTCAAACTTTTCATCATTCCCTAACGACCCATCTTCGTTTTCTAACCCTATAACGCAAAACGGTACCGTTTCAGTCTCCATAACTCATTTAGAACCTTTGAGTAAATTCTGCAAGGACAGTGATGGAAAAGGGTTGAGGGATTACATTGGTGAGAATTTTAAGGATAAGGTGATAATCAAAGATGAAATTCAGAAAGCTTTCAAATGTGCCTCTGATCCTGCTGCAATGATTCTTGATTCAATTGATGATGTTTTTGATGCAAATGAAATGAAAGATGGAAAAGAACCTCGTTTGATAAAAAAAAGTTGTGAATTTTTGTTTCAACAATTGAGGGTTTTTTCTCCTTATGTTAGTTTTGATGTTAGGAAGAAAGCTAAGAGATTGTTTTCTGAGTGGAAGGTTAACTTGGTGAATGAGATTACTGAACCTGGTTGGACTATGGCCTTCTTGCATTTTGTTGCTGCTTATGATTTGCTCTCTGAATTGAATGTCGGTGAGCTTGCCGCTTATTCGGCTACTGCTGCTGCCCGTGATGAACTTCCTGAGCTTTACCAGATTATTGCTTTGTCAGATAGCGTTCCAGGTCACAATCCCTTCATTGAATGCTATTTGATTTTAGTCATTTAGTGTGTGTTTGTTTGGTTCAGTGCTGACAAAATTTATTTTGAATGAACTGATTTTGTTTGAAAGTGACTGGAATCTAAATTGATTTATGTTTAGATATATTCAACTAATAGAATTAGTTTGAGGTTAAGAATCAATTATAGAGACAAAAGCTTGAAACAGTTCTGAAGGCAAAATCAATTCTATTCAAACACATCCAAACATATTAAAATCAATTCTATAGCTCTAGAATCAATTTTATCTCATCCATGAGTGAAATCAAATGTACACTTAAGGTTTGATTTTTCAGCTGTTAAGGTTTGGAGGTGGTATAGTTCAATGGTGTTTGTAGTATGTTAATAGTTGTTGTGATAATACTGTTTATGTTACTTTGTTGTTGTTGGAGTTGGATCTTTGTTGTTGTTGAAATCTTTTAATGTATGAAGTTGTAATTTGAAGTGGTGACACTACTGTTAGTTGATTTCTAGTGTCACCCTTTTAGGTGGTTTTGTTTGTGTTTGGTTGTATGGTAGGGGAACCAAAAGTGATTTCAGACACAATTGATTTTGACATGTTTGGATATGCAAGACTAATCTTTGTCTATGTCTTGCAGGTGTTATTCAGAAACTTATTGAGAGGGGCAAACATGTGTTGGCTGTCAAGTACATTTTTCATTTCAATCTTGTGGATCAGATGCCACCAGTTCCCATTTTGAAAGCTTGTGTGAATGATGCACAAAAACTTGCTATAAGACTCGCCGCCGAGGGAAAGTCAGTGGTATGTATCCCCCTCTGATTGGTTGTTTGGTGCATGATGCGACTGTTTCTTTATTATTTTTATTTAGTTTTTTTGGTTTATATAATGCAGAATGAGATCAAATCTAGAGAGATCCATGCACTCAAAGCAGTGATTAAGGTTATTGAGAATTATAAACTTGACTCTGAGTTTCCACGTGCGAGCCTTGAACAGCGTATAGAAGAACTGAGCAAGCGCAAGGGAGGTGGAAAAAACACTGCACCAGCTTTTGCTGCAAAGCATCCTCCTCAGATTCAACAACAACTAAGCGGTATGAAGCGGCCTCAAATGTCGGCTTCATTTGGTCCTGCACCTGTCCTTAATAATGTCGGTAATCCTGGTTCAACCTTACACCATTACCAACAACCTCATTTCCACTCAACAAGTTTGTTGCCTCCGCAACATCCAAATCCATACATGAGCATGCCCACCACGCCGTTTGGCATGAAAGCACCGACCCCAACCACCTCCTCTTATACAGGTCCGTCAACTGGTCCTTATGGCATGAATGTACCAACCCCAACCGTCTCCTCCTATACAGGTTCTTCAACGGGTCCTTATGGTAATGATGGTGTCCCAATGGCCCCTAGTGGCAGCCTCAACCAAGGCGTTTCTCATCCGAATTCGGCAGATCCACAAGTGATGTCTGGTTATTATGTCACAACGGGTCCTAGTGGCAACCTCAATCAAAGTGGTTCTCAACCGAGTTCGTCAGAACCTCAAGTGCCATCTGGTTATTATGATAGAGCTTCTGCAGCTTCTGGTGGTTATGGTCTGCAACATTATTATGGAACATCTTATCCTCAATAGGTTAAGTAATCGCTCTCTATTTTTTGTACTGAATTCCTCAGTTCTTATTATAGTTTCTTGCAGTTTGGCGTTCGTAATAGAAGCTGAGCTTGCTTTTGTCAGTTGGTGTGATTAACCAAGATTATAGGAAGAAATTAGATTAAAATTTAATTCCCTATTTAATTACCCGAGTCATTTTGCAACGAAATGGTTCACTTTCACTTTAGATTAGTCGTGGTTCTCGCTTTTCCTAATCCGCCTAGCCTCCATTATTTTTGCCAGGGATGAAGCTTAGACAGGTTTTGGAAGATAATACCAACTAGAATAGAAACTTTCTTCATTTGTATTATAGGTGTAGTTTTGCTCTAGAATTATTAAACAACTATACTGTTTCTCATAACCTCATCTCTGGATTATCTGTTTTCTGTGTTTTGGCCTATTTATGATTGCTCTGTATGTAATACAAACTAATTTGGTGACTGTTTTTGGTTCTTTTGCATGTGGCTTTTAGAAGAAAAAAATAAATTAGAAATTAAAGTTCAATACGTTTTCATTTGTGTAGAGAATGTATACTTATATTTCACAGGGCTGTACCTGAGTGTTTTTGAGTGCTCTGATTATATAAGCATTGAAAAGTTGATACCAAACCAAAACTAAAATTTAGAATTATTGCAAAATTAATTATTCATAGATTATCCACTCGAACTTGTGATAATAACATCCAGTACTAACAACAACATTTATCCATATATTAATCTTAATTTGAATATCATCTTCCTTGTATTATTGTTGTTGCAAAATCATTAATAATTTGTTTACAATCAATATTCTTTAAAAAATTATTTTCAATTAAAATCAATGCAATACTATCTAATTTATTTTACAACATTGTAGATTGTAAATAATATTTTTAACAATTTTAATTTTGAAAAACTCTCAACAGATGATATAGTAATAGAGGTAGTTAATATTATTTTATGAGATATGCAAGCATTAGGAAACAATGAAATGTTTTAAGAGAACTCAATATCATAAAACTTGATTTTGATTCAATTGTTGAAACAAATTTTCACTCTCAAGATCATAAGAATGACCATGTTTTAAATAAGTTTCAAAAGTTTTAGAACATAATTTAAAGTTTTCATATAGAATGACATAAGTCTTTCTATACAAAACAAAAATAAAAAAATATTCTCGTATGTTCTATATTACCCGAATCTTTTATTAAGTGAGTCTATTATTTGATCTATGATATATGAAAAATAATGTATCCTAAAAGATTGTTTAGTAGACTCAATTCGATTGTTTAATAAACTCAAAATTTGATTGTTTAACAAATTTGTCTCTTGATTGTGAATTGATGCTTTTGTTTTTCTTTAGTTAAGGTTTCTTTTTAGAATGTATGAAATTTGGGTTGGATTTTTATAATGGATAAAAAGGTTAAATGTTTAAGTTAAGTCTCAACATGAAAGAATACTATATTATAACATAATAAAATACTGTATTCTATTTTTTTTATAAAAGACAATTGAGTCAACAAAAGTTAATAAAAAAGATCAGAGACATAGTTTTTATTTTATTTTAAATTATTTTAATATGATAATATAATTTTTTAGAAGACACCTTAACTTAAAAAAGGAGTCTGTTATATATATATAGTAAAAAGAAAATTAGTCTCCCTAAAAATTTAGAGTCATGTTCGGCCGCATTTCTCGAGCACCCTCAAGACCCTTCTGATATTGCAACATGATGATTAAATTATAGTAACTATATTATTCAGTTATAATTATGGAGAATTGATTCAGTTGTTTCAATTAGCTGAAGGAGAATAATATAGTACCACACCAAATGAATCTGAATATATAAATAAATGTCTCAATGAGTCATTAGAAATCATGTTTTATATTATAGTAAGAAATAAAATAGATAAATGGAAGGTAAAATGAAACATTACCTTCCATAGTTTTTAGGTGTACTTAGAATATAAAATTATATTGATATGATGTGAGAAGATATTTTGAGATATTCTAACAAAAACAATTTCAAAATGATATATATATATTTTTAATTGTGGTATGCATGCTTCGGTCTATAGAAGTTGGGCTCTCATTTTTCTAGAAAGCAGCCCAAATGGCAACATGTTTGGGTTCTTATCAGTCCACAAATTGTTGAATTACTAAAAACCTTGGACTATCTATTTACCTTAGAATTTAAATAGTTTGGTACTTAAAAAAAGAAAAATGTAAGAAAGGATTTGAAACAATTTTACCTATGAATTGATCTATTACCTATGAAAAGATGTGTCTATATTATTATTAGCTGCTGTGTGGATTGTTGATCTCACTTTTTCCAATCTTAGTATATTTTGATAATGTAACATGTAAGAGACCTCGTTTTCTGTATGTTTATTCAATGATGGTTGAGATGTATTCTCGGTAGTGTGTTCCATTAATATCGCTCCTATCTTTATGACTTCCCAGCTTTCTTCCTTTTTGCTACTCACTACTCTAAATTTAGGCTCATTGAACTATTTCCTTAACTTTTTTAATTTGAGTAATCTAATGTAGCAAAAGAGATTAATTTAAAATAAGGTATCGTATCATATACAAAAGAGATTAATTTGTTGTAACATAGGTGGCCTCTTAGGTAGTAGCTTAACCCTTGAGTGCAAATAAGAAATTATAAAAGTGAGTTGTTTAAAAGCATTGACAATGGACTTCCTTAATTTGAGTTATTAAATGAGTTCTATATATACACCTCACTTATTATTAATCATTGATATTAATAAATAGGTCCTACCAATAATTATATATCATTTCATTTTAAAAATATTTATTTATTTTAATACAATTTAATAAATGAGACCTACAAAAAGTGAAGAGAGAAGGTTCTTTTATAGCCATTATCTTCTATAAACACCAATATTTTTGACTCCACAATTGAGCGGCTTATTTGACATGATGCTTATTAAGAAAAATACTCTATTGGATATGTTCTAAGAGTTGTTTAAAAATTCAACAATTTGAGAATAATATAGACAAATTTTATAATGTAGCATAATAGGATAAGAAACCACTCGGTAGTGAAAAAGAAATAAGTTTAGTTATAGTTTTGACACTTCTATTTTAAGATAGAATTTTTAACCCCTCAATTATCATATTTTTTTACAATTTTAGTCTTAACTTAGATTTCTTTTACGCAAAAAATAGCTTTTGTTGACTCTAAAGCGGTGATTTATTGCCTTAGTAATAAATTCGAAGAGAAAATTCACTTTTAAAGACAAAAGGTACAATGTTTATGGAGTAAAAATTATGCGTTGGAGTTAAAATTACAACAATTGTGATAATGGAAGAATAAAAAAAATTCGAATTTAAAATTGAGGAATTATCTTCATGAATGTAATAAAATAGAGGATCAAAATGTAAATAAACTAAATAAATATAAACATAAATTTTATTATTTTAGAAAAATGATAACTTGTGTATGCAGTAGTTGGATTTCAAAGTGAAAATTAAGTTTTTATTTGTTTGCTATTGGTTTTAGATAAAGATATTTATTTTTGTTTTTCATTCTTACCACTTTGATGTCGCACGTTAAATGTTAACATGACAATTTAGTATCCCGTGACACCTTAATTTTATAAGAGAGACTATGTCTTTATTACTATATAATTCTACTTTTGTCATATTATTTATTTTGGAGGAAAGAGATAATGTTAGAGACTAAAATTAATGAAATATTAAATTATAGTGAAAATGCCCGTATGTATATACATTTTCTAGAGTGAAAGTAAAAAATATTTTATGGTATGAATGAATAAAATGTTCTTTATACTTTAATTGTATACGTATTTTATTTGGACATCGTACATCATATAAGAAATGAAATATACTTTGAGTCAGTGTCTTTTGCACATCATCACTACTTGAAGAGATAAAAAATATTAATAGAAAATCAAAACCATATGTTGACACGGTATTTAATGTCAAAGTTGTATATAAATACAATTTTTTCTTACCAACTCATCAAAATAAAAGTAAAAGACTAAGTCACATTTTTTATTTTTTAGATTTCACGTTGATTATTTAAGTTCTGTTTGTTTTATTTTTGTTATTTAAATTATAAATATTAGCTATTTTAATTTTTCAAGTTATTTTTAATTTATTTAAATCTTTTAAGTTATAAATATTAAACATTTTGATTTCTTAAATTATAAAAATTAAACATTTTTGTTATTTAATTATAATATTAGACACTATTAGAATGAACTAAATTGTATAGTATTTTTAAAATAAAAGATCAAAGTGTTTAATATTTATAACTTAAAAGATTAAAATAAAACGAAACAATTTGAGAAATCTAAATATTTAACATTTGTAATATAAATCACCAAAATAAAATGAATAAAACTTAAGAATCAAAATAAAATTTAAAAATACTTAAAAAGAAATTAAAACTACAATTTAGCCAAAATTAAAATACGAGTCGAACGAAGAAAACAAAGCTGATGAAATGTTTCCATTGCTTCTACTTTTCTAGTCCATATATAACTAATTAATATCCTATAGTTCTATAAAATATTACAACAATGCACCAAAAATTGATCCTCTACTTTATTTCTAACCCCATTATGTTTTGCTTTCTTTTAGAAAAGAAAGATAGCGAAAGAAAGAAAAAAAGACATGATTTTTAATAATTTGTTAAGAGAGAAAATGAAATGAAGGAAGAGTAAAGTAAATTGTTTATGTTTTTCTTTCTGACTTCGTTGAAAAAGAGGAAACAAATTAATATTTAAATACTCTTAAGTAAAAATCTGATTTAAGCAACAAAATAACATATCGGAATTTCAATCTTCATGACATGATGTATCTTTGAGTCCAGTTCTCCATCCGTTTTCAGGCTTGTTCAAGTCTTTTATTGGCTAAATAGGTTAAACATTAGGTCTAAATTTTATTAGGTATTTTAGATTAAACGAAATTGAGTTTTTAATTTTCAATTTTAGTATTCAATTTTCAATTTTAAATTTCAATTTTAGTTGAGTTTTAATTTTTATTTTATCTTAATTGAATCACTTTTTTACCGTATTTTATTATGAATTTATTAAGTATAAAAAAATATTAACACATAAAAATAATTTTAATTATTTTTAGTTAATTTAAATATTGTAAAATTATAATTTATTTAATTATAATAATTGTAGTAATAGTAGTTGAAAATGGTAGTTGCGGACACTAGTAGAAAATTGAGTTTTTAATACAGGGAATTAAGTCGTTTACGTGCCACCAGACTTAACAAATGAGGCGGAGATATATTTAAGTCGGTTGTATGTATAAACGACTTAACAAAATGAGGCGGTGACAAATTTGTAAATATATTAAACACGTGCCACCAGACTTAACAAATGAGTTGTATGTATAAACGACTTAACAAAATGAGGCGGTGACAAATTTGTAAATATATTAAACACTGGCAACCGACTTAAGAGGAACCGTAAAAATAAAAATAAAATATTAATATATCCCATGTTCCTGCATGTTTAAGTCGATTATTTGGATAAACGAATTAATAAAATGAGGCGGTGACAATTTTGTAAATATGTTAAGAGAGATAAAAATAAAAAAAATTAATATATCTCATCTTCCTCCGTGTTTAAGTCGATTAGTTGGATAAACAACTTAATAAAATGAGGCGGTGGCAATTATGTAAATATTTAAAACTTGTTTAATGTGGTTATATTGATAACTGATTTAAGGCATGCCAAAAAAAAAAATATAAAAAATACAGTGCACTTAATTAGCGTTTTATCTTCCCGCTCCCATAACCTGTAAACCTCCACCTTCTATTCCTAACTTCTACATCGTGAAACACTTTCTTCTAACGTCACCTTCACAACCCGCATTTTATCGTTACCACTTCATCAATTCATTAAAACAGGTTTGTTTCTCAAGTTAAATTACATATTTTACATCTTTCATTTTTTATAATTTGTGTGTGGAAATAATAGGGAGCAAAATAATAGTATTTTATGTAGAAAGACAGATGAGGGATAAACTTTATAAATGTAATATTTTATGTATTAGAGACAGTAGATCTTTCATTTTTTATAATTTGTGTGTGCACAGAATAGAGAGCAAAACAATAGTATTTTATGTAGAAAGGCAGATAAGAGATAAACTTTACAAATGTAGTATTGTATGTATTAAAGACACTAGACATGTATATCTTGCTATTGAAACAGAACAAAACAATTAAAAAATATTGAAACAGAATAAAACAATTAAAAAAATATAGAATGCTACTGAATATCATTTATCTCCATGATTTCACCGAAATGGTATATCAAATAAGAAGAGTAGATTGGTATGACTTGAAACTTTAAGAGATTAAATGAACTATTATTCCTGAAGTAATAGGTTGTAATCTTTAAGAGATTAAAGGAACCATTATTCCCAAAGTAATAGTTGTTATCATTGATGCACAACAAAATTAATTAATTTTGAAATACATAGAAGTTGATGGTAATGACAATGAAAATGTCAAAACCTTTAGAATTTAAGTTGGAACATGGTGGAACTAGTTTTTTTTTTTCCTTCCAATGAAAGATATTATAGAGTTGTGTATAGATAAAGAAGAGATATGCATCACCATTTTACAAGTTTGGCTAACGTAATTATGTTTTATTTGTAAATTTTGCCAAATTATGAACTTCATTTATAATGAAAATTAAGTTTCATATCTTAGGTATCTACATCGTCGTTGTATTGACTTAGGAAAGAGTGAAGTGTATGGATTTATTGATCCATGTTTCATCCAAAGTGAAAATGATTCAACTAATGCTCAAGTCCACATTCAAAAGAAGTTGTACGAGGAAAAAAGAACTTGTTACCTAGCACCTTATCTCATAAAGTAAGTATTTTCTATTATAGTTATCGTTTACAATAGAGTAAATTGAATATAACATATATTTAATTGTTTATTGTAGTCGTCTTTGGCAATTGCTTATTATTAATCCTAAGGAGCTTAAAGTAGTCTTTATATGTTCATTGAGAAGGAAACCAGATAAAAAAATATGCCACATTGTTGATTTGTAAGTATTTAATTTATTTATATTGTTTATAATTAAGTATTGTAATATGTTTTATAACACAATTTTAATAATTATTTTAATTTTGTAGAGCTTTCGAAGGTTATTATAGGTTGCTAGGTTTGAGAGTTAAACCGAAGATAACATGGAGTTTTCCTATAGTAAGTTGTTTACAAATAAATAACTACATTTATAATATTATAACAATTTTATGCATTTAACATTTTTTTGTGATTTCAATTTTAGAGTAAGAGACAAGTTTCTAATTATAAGTGTGACTATTATGTCATGTTACATATGTTGAACATTGTAACAGCTGGTATTGTTGATTCATAGATGCAAGTACGTAATTTTTTTACAAGTTGTTATTAATTGTGTTTTATTATGTTCATATGATAAAATAATTACAAGTTGTTATTAATTGTGTTTTATAATATTTGTATGATAAAAATTAGGATTCAATCGATATTGATTGTGTTTTTTCTTTTCCAGATATTTGACGACTCGAGATCATTTCATTCAGATCAAATTAAAGAAGTTCAAGAACGTTGTGTGGATTTTATTTTGGAATTAATTGAAGAAAATGACGGTGCTTGAATATATGTCTATTGAATATTGCTAAATGTGGTTTTGTAATTTTGTTAATGGACATCTAAATTATTTTTCGTCTTGTCAAGAGTAGTCAGATACATCTTCTTTGTACTCTATATTTTGTATGAACTTCTGATATTGAATATTTTGGTTATTAGATAGTTATATAAAATTGTGGTTGAAAGTACAAAATTTTGATTTGAAATTTAATACTAAATATTGTATATATGTATGTATGTATGGAGCAGGAGCATAAAAAAAAAAGAAATTTATTAAAAAAAAGTTATTTTAACTCTATCTGTTAAGTCAGTTGATTAGAAGAACCGACTTAAAAAGATGATTTGTTGAGCTGAATTTATGATGTTTAAGTCGGTTAAGCTGAACCGACTTAACAGGACGAAGCTCTGTTAAGTCGGTTCATGTAACGACTTAAAAAATAACATATTTATTAAGTCGTTTGCTATTAACTCGGACACGGAACTGACTTAAAATGTACATTTTAACCGACTTAAAAAATATAAAATCCTACTAGTGGGAAGATGACTATGGTAGTAATAATCGATCGTGGAAAGTGGCTGCAGCGGTCAAAAGAAACAATTGATAGATGAAGATGGTAGTCAAAATATGACCAACTATAATTGTAGTAGTAGATAGTGGTGGGAGGTGGTGATTGGAGGTCGATGGTCGGCAGAGCCATCTCAAACATTTTGGAGGTTCTCTAATAACTTTTAAAAGTTGGACCCTTAGTTAAAACAAACACAAAAAGTTCAAACTATTTTATTTAAATTATAAATAATATCTCAATACAACTTCAAACTAATATTAACCTTTCAACTTTTTTTAAAAAGTCATCATTTTAACACTTTTTTTTATATATAAAAAATATAGGTAGAATATATAAAAACAATTGAGACCTTGTGTAGTTCGGTTGAGAGGCCCTGCTCATGGCCGACCCTAGTGTCGGTGGTGGTAGTGTCCGGTGTTTGTGGTTGTAGTCAGTAAATTGATAATAATTATATATTGATTATTATTGACTACAAATTAGTTAAGATTTATAAATTTAGTTGTGATGTTTCCATAAAGTATACAATAAATTCATTATAATCAACTTTTGTTTTTTATTGAATGAATTATAAATAATTCAATTATTTCTCTTTACAGTGTCCTTCTCAACTCTAGCAGCTAGCTCAATTCACTTATAATTGTTTTTGGATCACATTTGTTTTGCAATTAGATTACATTCACTTATCACTTGATTGTTACACAAATATTCACACATGCAATTGCCGACAGTGCATTCCTTGATTTGAATCAATGATCAAAGTTCCAATAATATAGACAAATAAAATTGCACATCATTGCTTGAGCTTGACTCTCCTATTCATACGATTAAATTATTTGAATCTAACCCTTTTGGGAGAACAAATATTGGTTTGCCTTTGGCTTTCAACTTGTGGAAAGAGATTTGCAGTTTAGCACCCATCACTCATCTTGATTGTGTATGGTGAAGAGTAACATTGAGTTGGTACTTGGCACACCACTTTTCACTTTCAAATCTTACCTAGCTAGAAAAGACACCAAAATAATACTACTATTCTGATTTTAAATATAAGAGATAATTCAGTTAATAAAAATTAATTTAAATTTTTGATCAAATATATTAATTTTTATTGATTTAATTGTCTCTTATATTTAAGATACTAAAATAATATTAATATTCTAATTTTAAATATAAGAGATAATTGAGTCAATAAAAATTAATATATTTCGTTTAAAATTTTAATCAAAAATATTAATTTTTATTGATTCAATTGTCTCTTATATTTAAGATTAATAAGTAATAATTTTAATTAACAAACACATAGTATAATAATATCATTTTGTTACAAAATCTTTGTCCAATAGTAAATAATTCAGTGACAAAATCATTAATTTTCACACTCACAACTTTAAAAAGTCTAAAGGTTAAATCACAGCCAATTTTCTCCTCTCTCCGTCCCATCTCGTTCCTATAACTTTGTTTTTATGGAATAACTTAATTTCAACGAGTTTGATGATGATATTTTATCAAAAAAAAAAAA
>JBBPBQ010000004.1:49746950-49762077 GCA_037974755.1 Cicer yamashitae
TGATATTTTATAAAAAAAAAAAAAAGAGTTTGATGATAATAAACTTTTTTTTTTTTACTATGATGATGATAAACTTTTATGTAATAAGATATATATCTATGATCTCTTATATTTTTTTTAACTAACGAAATCTTATCTCTTATCTTTATAATCTATGATACTATAAAAGCTAATTAAGTGCGATTTCTAGCATCGCCACATCAGCCTTCTAGCATCATTGCACTATGGTCTATTGTTGAGTGTTTTAATTTCTAATTTTTCACTCTTTTTTGAATAAAATTTATAATTTTTCACTTTATTTGTGTTTTTGCATGTAACTATTTACATAACCCTTACAAAGAGGAATTCTCAAAAAACACACATAATAGTATTTAGCCATTCATTAATATTAAATATAATTATGGTGTGTGTATAAAAAAAGTTCAATAATTATGAGAGAGTTCATTTTGTTGAACCATGATTCATGAACTAGTTATATTCGGGCGTGTAAAAACCATCAAATGCCTGAATAAAATGTTTAAACTATTCAAATGCTTTTAAAATAATTGGCAAAGTTAATTCAAAGCCATCAAAAAATCTCGTAAAATCTCATATAGCTTAGTATGAGATGTTAAGAATAATTTATAAATATTCATAAAATTCAGTTCAACTGACAGATACAAATATTATTAGATTGAATAGTATCTATCGAATTCAAATATCTTATTGTTTTGTACAAATTTCTTTATTATTTTATTTATAGGCAATCTTTTTTTAATATAAATTACTATCACACTTATAAACCGCTGAATTGTAAACTAAAAGTAAACTCAAAATAAATGTGATACTGCGAACTTCAGAACAATTTTATATAAAAAATATTCAATGACAAATAATTATACTTTTAATGTTTTTTCTTTAACATTTTTGTAAAAAAATAATATTCTTTTGCCATATAAAGTTCACATCAAACTAACATGAAGAAATCACATCTAATATCAACATATTATATACATTAACGGAAGAAAAATGTTTCTCAATGTATTTTTGAATAAATAAAATTGAAAATAGAATACTTATTTATCTATGTATTTATTGAATATTGCATTTAAAACAATTACACATAATTTTTAGAGAAAATGTAATCAAATATACACTAGTTTTACATTGACGTCAGATCAAATTCGAGAAAATTATAGTTCTTTTCATCAAATAAAATATGAGAAAATAGTAGTTATTATTTTTTAAAAATTAATTGTTAAATAAATATTTTCATTAGATGAAGGTATTAAAGTACCGTCTATGGTCATTACACTCTATTGTTTACTAAAAATGGAGGGAACAAGGGAAAGAAAAAGGATTGAACATTTTTTTACTCAAAAAATGACATTCCAATTATTACCCTATTTGTAAGATTTTTGTAATTGAGAATAGGAAGTATCACCTTACAATGATCTTGATATTTTTTTAATAAAATTTTGGGAGGAGTTGTTGACAAGGAACAAAAAAGGCACAGAAAAAAATGGTTTAAAAACGACAAGGTTATGACACAGAACAAAACATTGAATCAATTAATCAATAAAGAGATTTTTTAGAGAGAGAGAGAGAGAGAGATTTTTAGAGAGAGAGAGTTCCAACGTTGCAAGTCAACTGAGAGTCTCACTCTCTCAGTCTCAAGCAAGCCCAAAAAAACAGCTATATGAAATGACCTTTATGCCCCTACATCTATTCCCTCTTCTCTCTTAACTCTCCGCAACGCCGCCGTAACAATGGAAGCTGCCACCACCAACTCCGGCGCATCACACTCGAGTTCGGAGCTCCATGTCGAAGGGACACCCCATGATCCAAATCGAAACGGGTCGGGTCAAAATTCGATGGCAAGATACAAACTGATGTCGCCGGCGAAGCTTCCGATCTCAAGGTCGCCGTGTATCACAATACCTCCGGGGTTTAGTCCGACGTCGTTTTTGGAGTCCCCAGTTCTTCTTTCCAACATGAAGGTGAATTTTTCTCTTTGCTCAAATTGAAGTGTTTGGTGAGGGTAAAATGGTAAAAAGATTGTACTTTGAAGAAGAATTTTCAAAGGGTGTTTGTGATTTCTGAGAAAAAATAAGAATGGAATAAGTAAAAGAAAAATGGGTGAATGAGTGAGTGTGTGAATCCATTAGTAGAATGTTGTTGATTTTACTTGACCCATTATGGTAATTTTTACTTTGTATGAGTGGCATATAAAAAAAATTGTTCTTTTCATTGATATTTACTTGCAATTTCTCAGTAGCAAAAATTGCATATCTGGGGTGGTGTGAGTGTGGCTTCAAATCTTATCTTTTTTGTAGGAATATTTGATGACTTCAAATTACTTGATTTGAGTGTTGGTGAGCTGAAAATACCAAATACAAAAAAGTTTGAAATTCTTATATGCTTCTTGTTTAGTCTCGTGGCAAATTGTTTCTTTTATTTAGAGTAAGCTTTTTCCTTGTTTGATCCTTCACTTATGTATTGGTTGGTTAGGTTTTGATGCTTGTGCTTATAGAATTCTATATTGAGTGCTTTATGCTAAATAATGTATTCTGTTGGAATATGACTCACATGATATTCTTCTTTTATTATTTTAGTGTCAGTGTTGTTTTTTCACATAATGAATCTTTCTTTTGATTGGTGCTTACCCTTTTTGTTTTGTTTGTTTTAACGGTGTAGCTGAGTGCATGGAAAAGTATTATTGTTTTGTACTGCACTATGTGGAACAAACGAATCAGTGCTTTGCCAATGATTAGTGAATTGATTTTAGTTGTATGTGCTGAGAGAATAGTATAATATAAGGAATGTCAGAAAGATTGTGGTTTTAGATATTTGAAAAGGACTTGATTTTCTAGAAGAAACCAGATAAAAAGACGTCTGGATGGTCCTAATCTGTGTGGAATTATGTTCTATATTCATATTCAAGCGGCTTTTCTAAGATATGATCAATTGATTATATATAAGTAACTTCCACGTATTATAGTGTACTATGCTATCTTTGTCATTTTGACTCCAAATCAACAAGGCAATATTATCAAGAGAAAATGAAGAACTTTGCTTATGCTCAATTGTAGAAGCCACTTGCACGGTTTTCTGATAAATCCGCTAGGTTGGTTTTTTGGTTTACTCAAATGATTTTGTATTTTCTCTTTTTCCATTGTTATTTACTGATTACTGATATTTCATATGTCGGTTGATAGCTATTTGGGGATTTAGGGTGTTTGTTTCAATAAAAATGTATCTTATTGTGTGTTTGAATTTATAATTTGTCGTTAGATTCAGCTATTGTTGCGCATAGTCACGCAGAGCATTGTAGTTTAAGTATTATTTGTTTCATTGCTTTGCAGGTGGAGCCTTCACCGACTACAGGGTCTCTTCCTCAGCTTCTTCAAACTTTTCATGGTTCTATGCCTTCTGCCACATTCCCTTTAACCACAACATGCTTCAATACCGGCACTGTTAATGACAGAAAATCAAGTTTCTTTGAGTTTAAACCACATGAAAGAAATATGGTAATTGATGTTCGTAATGCTTTGATGAATATAACATTTTTATTGGGTGGACAGGATCTTCAATTGTTCATTTCTTCTTTGATGCAATCCCTTGTCTTATAATATTTAACTAGTTTTATTTTTGGGTTAAAAGTGGTAGATGGAAACGAATCGGGTTGTCATGTTTCAAGTTCTAATTAATTAATATTGTTTTGAAGATTACTATCTGATTAGCACTTATCCAATGTTATTCACTCATGTTAAGGTTCCTGCAGACTTCACCAACCATGTAAGTGAACAATCTACTCAAGTAGAAAGTCAAGGAAAAGGTCAATCATTTGGATCCTCGCCTTTAATCGAAAACGAGATTGCTGATCAATCTAATGAATTAAGCCTATCCTCACCCGTTCAAATGGTTAGTTCCGGGGCTAGTGCTCATGTTGATGTCAATTTGGATGAATTAAACCACAAAGGCAACGCAACTAATGCACCCGATAAAGTATCAAATGATGGATACAATTGGCGAAAATATGGTCAAAAACATGTTAAAGGGAGTGAGTTTCCGCGCAGCTATTACAAATGTACGCATCCTAACTGCGAAGTGAAAAAACTTTTTGAACGCTCAGATGAAGGTCAAATCACCGAAATAATTTATAAGGGAACACATGATCATCCTAAACCTCAACCAAGCAACCGATACTCTGCCGGTTCTATTATGTCTATGCAAGGAGAGAGATCTGATAGGGCATCTTCTTTGGCTGGCCGAGACCGAGATGGTAATACCAGCTATATGTTTCTTGTTTCCATTTTATTATTACTTATTTCAAAGGAATTAATTTGGCTTTCTTTTTCATTCTCATGCAGTTGAACCCAACAGGACTCCCGAGCAATCAACTGTGGCAACAAATGATCATAGTCTAGAGGGTGCTAGATTTGCGTCAACCAGGACAAATGACGAGGTTGATGATGACGATATCTTCTCAAAGCGAAGGTATGATTATTAAGGCCAAAAAAGGTTTAGGTTTTCTTCCCATACATGCTTACTGATAATTTTTTTTTAATATTGAGCAGAAAAATGGAACTCGGAAATGCTGACATCATTCCTATAGTTAAGCCTATCCGAGAGCCACGGGTTGTTGTACAAACTACGAGTGAAGTTGATATATTGGATGATGGATACCGCTGGCGTAAATATGGGCAGAAAGTGGTGAGGGGAAATCCTAACCCAAGGTAAATCCTCACATAAAACTAGGAAATACAAGTCAAATTAATAAATTCCAATTTAATATATGTCTCGTCAAATAATTTGTTTCTCATCATTTTTATTGTTTATTGAAGCTTTCGAAATCACTCCTCAATCATTTTGCTTTATTATCTATTGCTTTAATTCAATGTTGTCAATCGCAGATCGTGGAAAATAGCAGTTTGTTCAAATTTTATTACGCAATAGTTCTATAGTATAGCACTAATATAGCTACTATATGGCAACATTTTCTACTAAATAGCATATCCCGAAACAATAGCATTTTGTTCAAATTCTGCAACGCTATAGCGCTATTATAGATGCTATTTAACAACATTGCTTTTATTATGACATACCATTAGTGCAGATAAGATATGAGGATTTACAACGTGTAGCCAAGACATGGTACTTAGCTACATATTTCTTGTTTATCTTGTCTCTTATTATCATTCTTATTATGCAGGAGTTATTACAAATGCACAAATGCCGGTTGTCCCGTTAGGAAACACGTGGAGAGGGCATCTCATGATCCGAAAGCTGTAATAACAACATATGAGGGAAAACACAATCATGATGTACCTGCTGCAAAGAATAGTAGCCATGACATGGCAGGACATGCAGCTTCTGGTGGACAAACAAGGATAAAGTTCGAAGAAAGCGATACTATTAGTCTCGACCTTGGGATGGGAATCAGTTCACCAGCTGAAAATAGATCGATCGCCCAAGGGAAAATGCTGCTCTCCGAATTCGCGAACAGTCAAACTCCCACAAGCAATTCCAATTTCAAGTTTGTTCATACTACCTCAGCTCCATCATACTATGGTGTTCTAAATAACAGTTCGAATCCGTTTGGTTCTAGAGAGAATAGGAACGATGGTTCGTCTTTAAACCATTCATCGTATCCTTGCTCGCAGAGCATGGGAAGAATACTTATGGGGCCATGAAATTGATTATCACACTACGAAATTAATAAAATAAAAAAATAAAAATTATGAGTAGTATTTTGTTTGGCTTTTTTGGCGGGCATAGCTTCAAAAGTAAAAAAATGTTATTTTCTGTAAGAAAATGCAGATAGTCCTTGTTTGTTTATATCACTATATTTGAGAGCTGCTGTATAGTAGTACTGATAGTGGCTCTAGGTTGGCTTTCAAATCTAATTGTCGTTTGTAATTGTATAATTATGATTATTATTATTATATCCATATTTTTATCTGTATATATATATATATATATATATATATATGAAACTTATATGAAAGGTGTTTTGTACAAAAACCTTGTAAAAGTTGTTGAATGAAACTATAAATACTGAATTCTTATTATATTTTGTGTTCACAATTTCAGCTTTGGTTTCATCCGTGATTGATGACTTGTTTGGCTATAGTGATGAAATTGGATAGAATGCATGTGACACTCACTACATTAGGCTCTTCCACTTGTTCCTTACACGATTCACATGTGAAAAGCCAATAATAAGTATGTGAAAGTAATAGTGATATGCTTATCTAGTACAATTCACATGTAAGAATAATAATGATTCATTCAATTGTGTGGATGAAAATTATTCAATAGTAAATATAAATTAGGGAAGTGATAACATATGTCATAAGACATGTACTATAGATATAAATTTTTTATTGAAAATTGTACATTTTTTAAAGATATAATTATTATTTGTAGAATCTTTTAACATGTGCCATAAAGACACATGTTAGCATGATCCTTAATAATATTTATTTACTAGCTTATCGTATTTAAATTAGAAAATAAAATATTTATTGTTATTATTAAAATATGAATGTGTAAAATTTATAAGTTTTAGTTCAATTGATAAATGTCCAAATTATTAGATTAAACATTGTATCTCAAATTCAAACTAGCGAACTTAGAGTTGTCTGCGTATGAATTTCTAATAATATTTACCATCACATCTATAAAAAAAATATAATTGTATAAATAGACGAGAATAACAATAAATATCAACTATTTACACAACAATCATATGTTAATAACAAATAAATATTTTAAGACACTTGTTAGCCTCATTTCCACAAGTGACAAGTGAAATCCCTTCAGCAGGTAGCAGCAAAACAGACAGAAACGGAGATTTTTGGATATTCCTAGTACATTGTTAACATTCACCATTAATGATTAATCTTAACTGCTTTCATAATGATTAGTGGAGACTATAGTACTCAAATATTTGGACACCACTTGAAAATATATCTAGAAGGAGAAAATAAATGATGAAATCAATTGTTCACAGCAAATACTAATAAGTGCCTTAAAATTATTCTGTAGTACATAAATCTATAATAGTAAGTTTTATTGAAAGTTGTGTATTTAAAACAATAAAAATTGACATACTTAATTTTTTTTTATAAATAATATTCTTATATAGAAATATTTAGTTTAAAAAATTATGTGAAAATTTGCATATACTAGTATGTTGTGAGTTGGAATATTGAAAGGTTATTGGATTCTGGTGGCTTTATCTTTGAAGCGTTCTGACATTTACACGTTGGTGTTTAATTGCATTGCAAGTAAAGTACAACTTTTTTAAATTCGGATATTTGTCTTAGCTATGATATGATAACACAGAACTGAAGAACAATGCAGCCACGTCGAGCCATATTTATTCACTAGAGAGTAATGGATCATCATCCATTGAACCTTCCGAGCCAAATCAACCACCTATACTTCTTTTTTAAAATTCAGAAGACAATTGTGTCCTTTAATCAAGTGCATATTTGATTTTACGGTGGAATTAATAAAATCACGGTGAAAAACTGTAATTTTGTGAAAGCTATAAAATGTAGCTTCTGCAAAATCATAATGGTTCACTGTGATTTTGTTAATTCAAACAAACATTCACTAAAACAAAATAAATAGTCACTAAACTGTGTTAATACATCAATAGACAATATAGTACTTAAAATATCATAAAAAATAATTTAGTCCCTCAGTTGTTCAATATTTGATGTGTAAAATCACTTTTAAAAACTAACATTTAGAGAGTTTATGATTAATACTTCCTTTAGAATTTACAAAGATACTTATATATTACTTACCAACATGTCCTCACATTAGATTTTTGAACTCAGATTCTTGTAGAATATGAGTTAAATCCTTACCAAACAACTAACTTTGAGTTGCTTTTGTAAATTTTGATTAGCTAAGCATGTAGTAAAAATAAAAATGGAGAAACGTGATTAAATTTAAGTCACATAAATATTGTTCCAAAGGGACAAAGAAATATAAATGAATAGGACAGTCTCACTGTCATGTACATTTCTCAATCACGTACAGTACTGATAGCATACACTTTGTCCCTTTTATTGTTATTTTTATCTTCGTTTGACACTTTGTCCCTTTACTACGTTATGAATATTAGGACCAACTCTCTTTTGTGTGCTTTATTATATATTTCATTCAATGCACATAGCACACACAAATTAAGAGGAAGAGATGCAAGCTTTGTGGGTGTCCTTGAAGGATAATGTCAAATGTGGAAACAAGCTCTCCGATGTAATAAGAAAGCCACCAAAATGTGACAAAGGAAAAGATGAGAAATTGATTAAACAAGAAGAAGATGAAGATAATGGTCCCCTCTTGGAAACTCCAGCTAGCTTAGTTGTTTCCAAGCCAAACAACACAATGGCAAGGCTCTATGGTAAATTGTTTGTTATTCCTTTTGTTTTCTGGTAGATTAGTGACACTGATGAATATTTTAACAACTGTCTCTGAGAGGATTTGAACTTTATCTCTTAAGATTACAATGTCATACTCGTACAACTGAGCTGACGCCTCGTGGACAAGTCCCTATAATGAAGTAGCATGCTAGTTCAGAAGAAACTAGTTAGAGCAATTGATGTGTATTGTGGCCGTAGCGTCAAGTTTTTGATGTCTTTGCGGCCATGTTATATTCGACTTGCAATTTTTTTTATAATAACTGATATTGTTAAATTTTGGCAGAGCTTGGAATTGGAGACCAATCAAGAAAAATTGTTGAGATGATATTTCAGAAAGCTTGGATGAACACCTCAAAGCCATTGAGGAAGGTTAGAACAGTTTTGAGGGTGAGGTACTCAGAACAAGTCCTTGAAAGGTTTGAAAAGTACAGAGAAAAAGTGAAGAAACAGTATCCAAGGCATCCAAGAAGCACAGTTGATGGAAATGAATTGTTGAGATTCTATGTCACTACAATGAGATGTTTTCAAGGGAAACCTGTGAAGAAAGTTCATGATGTTTGTAAAGATTCTTCGTGTCGTTTTTGTCAACTAATTCAATTTAATTTCGATGCAGAGATTCAGTTGAATACAAGTGCCAGAGAATTGAGTAACATAAAAAGTGTCAATGCTGCAAGAGTGAAGAATGTGAAAAGGGTTTCAATAGTTTGCAGGATAATTGCTGGAACTGAAGTGAATGAAGTTGATGGTAAATATGAAGAAGGGTCTGAATCTGACTCAACTAGGCTAGGAGAAATGCAATTTAGCTTAGAAAGATTTGTAGTGAAAAATCCATGTTCTATTCTTCCTTGTTTTGTAATAATTTTCAGCTGACATGTTTTGTAGGTATATATTGTCACTTATTCTTTTTTATCTTTGGTTAAAGCCAGGGTTATGCATTCTAAAACACATGCAATAACTAAAATCTAAGTGCTTAATGCAGTTTAAATAATGATTAATTACGTTTAATAGATGGTTAACTGATATATCAGGTGTCAAAACATACTATAACTATCAATGTAACTTCATTAGTTAACTAAAAACTTGATCGTGCTCACGTGTTCAAATCTAATTGCTTTAACCAGTTGTATGAATTTGGTTTAAAAAAATATCATTTTGTTCAAGAATATATATATATAAATAGTCCTGTTTGTTGGTGCTGGAATTGTTGACAAGAAATATACAATGCTTTTATAATTTATGAAGTTATTCTACCAAGTTAAGGATACATAAACTAAAAGTAGTTAAGGATAATACATAGATCCTGATAACAAAATGAGCAAGTTCTGATTGGAGTATGATTCACCTCCAAGCACTAGAGGTAATAAGAGCCTGATTCATCCAACCAAGATAAAGAGCACCATCTTTCTCTTCTAGAGTGTAAGGTCCTCGGTAGCTTTCTAGAAGATTTCTTATTGAACAATTAATAAAGGAGCTTAATGGATATGATGTGAATCCAGCCATTGTGAAACATGATCTCCACTTCTTCAGAAGCTCGTGGCGTTCGACTCGTTCCGATCCTTCACATGCTACTAAATTGACGACTTCTCGCGCCAAACAATGTTGTTCCACATTAATCCTTTCTCTTTGCTCCCTTGGCAAAGCAACATCAATTGATTCAAAAACTGCCAAGTAGTAGTTCATTGTCTCGATGAAACGTGGAAAGAACGAAAGGTTATTGGTATTTGATTCTTGTTCAACAAGAGTCACTACCTTAGGAGACAATCGCTTCACCAATCTTACCAACTGATTGCGATGATTCCAACCATGTACATTTTCATCAGGTACATGGTGTAGCATCATCGCGAAATTCACAGCAATAGCTTCGCTGTGACGTAGTTCAAAATCTTCAATTTTCACCTCAGTAGGATCTGCCTTTATAGCATGAAACTCAAAAACTACATTATATGATTGTGCAAGTTTTGATAACCTTTTTCCTACAACATCAAGCCCTCCTCCCCTAGCATAAGCTGAAGTTGAGTCATCGAAGCCAGTTATTCGAATCTTCGGCGATCCTCCAGGTTTACCAGCAAGAGCTTGGATTAGACTTATCCATTGGATTCCTTGGTTAATCTGAAAATCAATTATATGAACTTCACTTTCATTTTTCAAGGCTTCAGCTATTACTCCATTTGCTGACATGTATCCAAATTTGAGGTAAGGACAAATTTCATAAAGTGCATGCATATGTGAAAGTAGTTCTTTACTACTAGTTGTAGTAACAGGCTCTTTACATTTCAATGATTTGTATATTGTGCTTCCTGAAGAAGCTAGTTTTGCAACAAGAGCTTCAAGCATGTATGCTCCTAACCTTTGAATTGGATTTCCTGAAACTGAAACCATTTTAGACAACTCTGACATCAACCATTCAGTTATTTCCATATCGTTCGCTTCAATCGCTTTTGCACAAGTAAAAAGCATCTCTTTCAAATCCCCTCTTGATACCATCTCCATCATTTTGTTCCATTTCTCAGCCTCTAACAAAATTGGATCACATTCTTCTTGAATTATCACAGCATCATCATATATGTCTAGCATATCTGCATCATCATGTCCTAGCATAGCATTTTCAAGCTCTCTTATCTTGTGCCACAAGTCATCCTGGTTATGCATCAAACAAGATTCGTTCTCTAACGAATCATTGATGATTTCAAGAGAACTTTGTGACCTGAACCCGTAAGAATTTGAGTGTAGATTCGAGACCGGACTATTGTTCGGTGAGAAACTAAAACTAGATGGAGAATTTTTGTCCATAGAAGATTCAAGGGTGGAATGTTGTTCTAAAACATGAAATGAAGGGTAGGTTGAAATTGAATGGCTACTGTTATCAGAGGATGAGTAGTTTTCCAGAATCTCATTCGGCATGAAGGAATATGACTCTAGATTTTGTATAGGATCAATGCTGAATCTGTCAGGATCATATGACATTTTATGTATATGAGATGTCTGCATTGAAAAGTATATGCTTCTATTTTTTAAACTTTGTGATCATCTTAATCCAACATCTGCATCAGACCAAAGTTTAGGTGTTAGTGTCTGATTTTCATAATCTAAATGTTGCAGAATATGATAGTTCTTATTACCCTTTGAATATATCAGCAACTTCATCATTAAATTTGAATTGTTTTATTAGTAATCAGTTTAGGCAGATGATACTGTATATCAGCTTGATAAATGATTCACCGTGGACCAGTGTTTAAAAGTCATTTTAAATTCTAACAACTGTAGACGACACTCTTTGGAAATATAATTTAACGATATTCATGGTATTTATGACTGAGACAGTGACTCAATCGAGGTTAGATAAAAAAAGGAAAAAAAAAAGAGTCCCTCAAAATTCAACTCATCGATATAAATTAGGTTACTGTTCCAACCGTAAAGACAAGAAAATTTGTTAACTTATATTTCTGAAGAGTGTCGTCGATTGTTGTTAGAGTTTCAGATAACTTTTAAACATTAATCAACTGCGGACCACCTATAAAATGGTCCACAATAGAAATATAATTTGCCATCAGTCTATGCATTAGTTTTTTACTTTCCAACACATGTTATTGTTTGTGCTTTCAAATTTGCTGTAATCAATAGATATTAAAACTGGCTCAGATAAATCTTATCTAACCAAATAATGAATTTTGGAACATCAACTACTAATTAAAGCAAGACCTTTTCATTTTTCCTGTTTTTCTTTATTTGTTCTTCATGAAAAAGTAAAAAAGATAGTGTTGTTCAGAACACCATATTCATGGTTTTCAATTCCTAAAAAGGATACTCAAAAGATCCATTAATATTTTCAAGATCTCAAAATTCTTGAAGCATGCTTAAAACCATAAACATTAAACCACCTTTTTCTTAGTGATCCACCAAGTTTCTCCCCTTAAGAAAATTAAAAACAAATTCAATTGAAAAGAAAAACTCATTAAACACAACAACAACAAAGGACTAAAACATAGAAATCATTTAGAAGTTTCAACTTTCATTAGCAACCCATTTTCACAAACTCAATAATTGCCTTAAAAAAGTACTTTTTTTATATCAGCTCAAAATACAACATCAACATAACAAGCACAAAAACAATATAAAATCATTCCTTTCATACCAAGAAAACAAGATCAGTTAAACAATTTCAGAGACTCTCACCTTAAATAAAAAAGTTAACTATGATTTGAACTGTAGCACCGACCAAGTTCCCTTGCAGCCAAAACTAATGAAGAATTTGCATTCATATGAAGCTACTTAGAAGTTTTGTTTTTATGCTTCAATTCAACGTTGGAGGATAGACCAAATAAAAGGTTGTTGTGTGATATTTTTTTATAGGAACTTTAGCTAAGCAATGAGCAAGTCCTTTTTGTTTTTTTATAGATAGTATTTCCCCACATCTTCATCTATATAAAATAATTTCTCATGTTGTATTATATTGCATTATAGTACAAACAACATTTTCTATTAAAAATAAAAAATTTAGAGCGTACTTTAAAAAACATATTTAATCCTAAATAAATATTTATAAATTAATTTATATTTATTTACTTACAATAATATTATCAGAAATCGAAACCAAATATGTAACTTTTTATTGTATGCATTGTTTGAAGAAAAGATAATAAAGGCAAAAGGGTGTGTCGGCAAAACTCTTGTCGTTGTAACACTCCACGCGGTTTTCGCATTTTCTAAACGACAAAATATTATTTATTAGGCACATTTTTAATACACTTATTTAATTGAATCTCGGTTTGACTCCAAAAATGTAGTAACAAAATAAATTATGATATCCTACATTTGATTGGAAATAAATAGTATCTAATTCGTGTAAGCACTTCAAACTAAATTAAAAGATTTCTACCAATTGCTATTGCACAAATAATTTTCACTTCTATCACATGTATAAACAAAAATTAAGATATCATATAGAATATATTACACTTGCATGAATTTATACGTAAATTCTATTATAAATCTTCAATAAAATTGAAAGTTAACAACAGTTTTATAAGTGTAAATCTTTAATAACTATACACAATGATACTGATTATTATGACATGCTAAATAGTTAACCATTTTAAATGTTGCTATGTGACATGCTAATAAAATACTACATACATCAACTCTTGATAATAGTAATAGAATAATATAAAGATAAGGCTATAAAAGCATCTCTACCAAATCAAAATGACTTAGCTAAAACTAATTACATTAATGAACTCCTTATACATCTATCTCCCGCCAACAACAAAATAGAATTAACAAAACACCGAAAGTGACAACACACTCATGATCTTGAGACATTTTCTCTTATATTGTTAAAAGAAAAAATATGACAATAGTTAATAAAGAATGATATATTTACAAAATATGCGATTTTAATTAAATAGTGTCATTTAATAATATTGTGTTGGATTAATATTTTTTAAAATTAATTATTAAATTAGAAAATATTCTCATATCATATATTTGTAAAGTTTTACATTAATCAATAATTATATATTATGTCGTCATTAAGATGAGTTAAGATCAACATTAATCATATAACTATAAATAATATTAATTTTAATGTATATTAATAATATAGTAAATAATTATTAATTAATGTTAAAATCTATAAATATAATCTATATTATAATAGATTTCAGTTTTGAAAAATATTAATTCAATATGATATTATTGGATGAATATACTCTAAAAGTAATTTTGAGTGTAATTTAATAACTCAACGTGTGTGTATATGCGCAACATTATCAACTAGGTAGTGGTATTTGGTTAGTAAAGTCTTCTCTTGCTGCGTAGATAAACAATGTTTACAATGATATATATTCTTCGGTCAATATAAAAAAAATCCTAAAAACGTCATCATATACTATAATTGTGAAGACTAGTTAAGGATTTCAACACAAATTTTGCTGCTATAGTAGGTAGACTTAAGTAAAATATAGTAACATATTTATATTACTGTGTTAATTTGTATCTGACATCAGTAATGATGTGGCCATCTAGAGGAATCATCGTCATCATTATACATCATCTTGAGTACCTAATTTTAAAAGAAGCATGTTTATAAAGTTGGTGTTTATTAGAATATTCTATACTTTAATACTATAGAGACCACTTCTAAAATATTATATTTTATTTTGTATTTATAATAATAATAATGAATATAATAATAATAAATAAGAATAATTTATTAAAATTACAATTATATTTCTTTTATTTATAATAATAACGAATATAATAATGATTAATAAAAATAATTTATTAAAATTATAATTAAATTTTTTATTTATTTATAATAGCTTTTTATATATATGTAAAATATATAAACAAATATAACATTCATTATAAGATATAAAATATTTTACAATACTATCATTATTCAATTAACAATTATATACTATACTACTTGATTTTTGACAAATTACGATTGAAGTAATGTGATAATATGATTTAAGTCCATCATTTAGATAACAATAACAAAAATTAGAAGAAAAAAATTAAATAATATGTATTTTTAAAATAATTAAATGATGTATATTTTTTTATATGTATATTCAAATAATTTTTATTTATGACCACTTAAATATATCTTTTTCCTGAAATAACTTTATACTTTAGTAGTTGATTATTGTTTAATTTACGTGATTTTGACCTTTTTTTTTTTTTTTTTTTTTTTTTTTTTT
>JBBPBQ010000004.1:49762222-49788717 GCA_037974755.1 Cicer yamashitae
CTTTTGCCTTCTTGATATATTTTCTTAGAATAAAAACAATGCTTTTTCATTTCAAAAAAACAACTAAGTTATATATAACAAAGTTTAAACATGAATATGAGTTTATATTGGTGGTGTTTAAGAAGGCAACGGTGAGAATTAATCACAAACATTGATGTATCTACACCCACAATTTCCTTTATGTAATGTTTTAAATTTTCTTGATATAATGAGAATTAATATCACTACTTAAAAAATCCATTTTAGTTGTCATATTTAGTTTCGATCTCTAACTCCGACACTAGTTA
This sequence comes from Cicer yamashitae, assembly GCA_037974755.1. Taxonomy (NCBI): domain Eukaryota; kingdom Viridiplantae; phylum Streptophyta; class Magnoliopsida; order Fabales; family Fabaceae; genus Cicer; species Cicer yamashitae. The sequence continues at coordinate 49,762,510 of JBBPBQ010000004.1, forward strand.
ATCTCAGTCAAACGAACGATAGCGCATAATTTTATTTTTTTAATTTATTAATAAGTAGCGTCGGCTAAGCTAGCGCTACATAAAATATGACAAGTTATTTTTAAAATTTTTATTTTAATAATTAACGTCGGAGTGGCGATGCTAAGTATAGGATTTTTTAGAATTAAATTTTTTAATATTATTTGAAAAAATAATATTATGTTTTCCAAAATTTTCATCACACACGTCTCCCTCCTCGTTACTCTCATTTCATCTCTTTAACCCTAGCTCTCCATTGCCGTCACCTCACCCCCACCGCCGCCGCATCACCGATTCCATCACCTCATCACTCTCGAACCCGTCTCCCACTCTGAACCCTAGCTCTCGAACCCGTCACCCCCTCTGAACCCTCTCGAACCTGTCACCCACTCCGTCCTCGCCGTGAAGCTCAGCCTCTCGCCGCCGCATCACCGTTTTCCTCACCTCACTCACTCTCACGGCCTCACCGTTTCCCTCACTCTCACTGTCGCAGTCTCACTCTCGTCTCTGTCAATGTAAGCGTTGATGGTAAGATTTCATCTCATTTCAACCAAAATGCTACGGGAATCTTAGCATAATTGAATCGCGCATTAATTATAGTAACATTAATTTATCAAATCAATGTTTTCAAAACAACTGAACCTGTACATTGGATTCTTCAGTAGTTTTGATCGAGATTCAGAAAATGCAGAAACAAAAAAAAATTCTTCTTGGAAGCTTCTACAATCTTTCTTCGATGTTATGTGGCTGAGGTAATAGAGCAATATGACCTTTGTTACGATTTAAGAATTTGAAATACACTGTTTGGTTTTTCTTATCTGCTGCATTTGCATGTATCCTCACTAATAGCTTAGCGCAATCTCTGTTAAAAAAATAATGATAATTAGTTAAGTTATCAAACTTAGATCTATTTATAATTGAATACACGAATAGTATGATTTAATGAAGGTGAAATACTTGATCTGATGTTTGCAGTAACCAGATAGGATATGTAGATTTTGAGTCCAATTTGGAATCCTATTGAGTATACAACGAGCAGAATTAATAGCTGCTGCAGCAATATTTGAAGAGGAATATAAAAATACATGATAGTGAAGAAGACCAAGTTCTGCTATGTAAAATGCCAAGTGCTCCATCTATACAAATATCAAAGGAATTGTATCAGAATCAATTATTTAAATAGGTATGCCAAATCCTTCATTTACATTTACATATATTATAAATATAAGGTAAGTTGTACTGTGAACGTTTTGATAGGTGGTGGGAAATTGAAAATTATTCCAAACATCAACGATGACTGATGTCGCCCTTTAACAATATAATAAGTTCACGTTTTTTTCATCACCGCATCTGAGATGGTTACTTGATTGGTATTGCTATGAGCCATACATATTCTCTTGTTTTAGGCAAATTAACATGGATCACTTAGTTGTCTCAGATGTCACAATAAAACGGATTGTGAACTTCTAATTCTAAGGACCGACGTCAGTCATCATTAAGGTTTCGGATGATTTTTAAGTACATGTTCGGTGGACCACCTATCAATGTGGTCTGTTGTAGAAGATGGCGTATAATTGTTTACCTCTTTATCTTGCACAATAGATGCTCCGATAAGTCGAACTAAAAATACATAGGGTGTAGGAACTGTAAAATTCCATTGTAGCTTTTGAATAATATCTTCCTCCTTTGTGCTTGTAGGAAGGTAAAAGCAGTGCTGATGTGTACTAGTTTTCATTTTGCAGATATTTCCCATACATGTGAAGGGAACTGCTGGGAGCTTGGTAGTTTTGATAAACTGGCTGGGAGCTTGATAGTTTTGATAAACTGGATTGTTTCATATACTTTCAACCTTCTTATGAGCTGGAGTTCTCCTGGTAAGCACTATAAACAATCTCAATTTACTTAGCAAATTTATAGTCCTTTTACTTCTGTGTGTGGTGGTGTGTTTTCTATTTTTATTTTCACTGATATTAGAGAAAGTATTATAGAAGTTTTCAAAAATATATCTTAAAAATCGATTAAATATTATTGAAAAATTCTGAAATAATTTCAAATGCAAATGAACCTCAACAAGCTAGTCCACAAGAATAGTCCTCATTTTCATATTGATTTCTGGCTGTGATTCTATGTAATAAAAAATTTGGCTTTCTTCCTGCATAATAAGTTCTAGTATTAGGATTTGTTTGAAATCAGATATTGTTTGGTTGAGAGGAGGGAAAATTTAGTCACTGATTTTGCTTCTTTTTATTTTAGTAAGAATAGAATTCGGTATCCTGGGATTTACAACACACACAAACCCTGCGCACCAACTACTTGCTCTAGATCCAGTGGTTAGTGCTTTTGCTTCTATTCTCTCCAACAAGACTAATCAAACAACAAATATTTAAAATGATCAGTTTTTTCCTTTTCATTTCTCTCCCAACCAAACACTGCATAAAATAACGGAGAAAGTTATTTGGTACTTCTGTTAGCTTGTAGAAGTTGTATATTTCATCAATATATTCAAATGCTGCCAAATTATTAGTTGCATCTCTCCATCCAAGTCAACAGGCTGATCCTCGAGTTCGATCGAGATGCTGCTAGCCAAGTCAGAAGGCTGATCCTCAGGTTCAATTGAGATTCTGCTAGGTAAGTCAGAAGGCTGAACCTCGGGTTCAATCAAGATTCTGCTAGCACTCTGTAGAAATCCATTGCAATTTAGAAAACCAACGAGTCTTTCAATTAAAAAATATCACTATGTATGTTTAAACAATTGAACCACCTTGCTTTCTGTTATAGGTGCTGAATTCGGAGTCGGGGCCTTCATAGAAGATCTTCCCCTGCGCTTTTTTTTTGGAGCAAAATCTTGTTTTTCTCCTGATTCAGAAGTAGACACGTCCATAGGCTTAGGTTGTGGCTCATCAGTCCGATCTTCACCAACATTCTGAAAACAAACATTAGGCAGTTTAAAGTAGATTGAGTCAGTCACAAGAATTATTCAATTAGCATGCATCATCGGCGAGTTCTATGCTAGACCACTTTGATAAGTGGCATAGACCAATACTTTAAAACCGGTTGAAACTCCAGTGACAATAGACGTCGTGTTCTGTAATTAAAATAGCTCACGGTCCACCTCGCTTTCACAATTGAGACGCTGACTTGACTGGTTTGATAAAAACTAGAGAAAACGAATATGCATGACTTAAAACTTACGTCATGTTCATTTTTCCTTATTTTTACCGAACCAACATCGATTAGGTCATTCTCTTGGTCGTATGGATGATTACGATCATAAGCTTCTACTTCCTAGAGGTATTGTGGAACATTGTTAAAGTTTCAGATAACTATTAAAGGAATGGTCTAGTGTAGAACCTGCCCACATTACTAGGTGAGATAAGAAAATGTCTTCTTTAAGGTAAATTTACTTGATTTCCTTGTGCAACTCCTTGGTGATTTGTTGGCATTTGTAACCCTGGTATCAGGTTCTGTAAATCAAGAGGGACATTCACCCTTGGCTTGTACTAAGAATGCTTGATCTAAATGAGATGATTATTTTTCAGGAGAGTAATTCGCCCTTGGCTTGGACTAAGAATGCTTGATCTAAATGAGATGATTATTGCGCAGCTTAAAAAAAAAGATGCTTCATTCCCAAATGTCAGTAAGGGCATTCTTGTACCAATGGTATGTCCTTAATTGATCGCTTTTGAGATCCTTATTTATATAATTTCTCAAAATATAGATTCGCTGGACAATATCTTCATGTTCTGTTTTTTTGAGACAAAAAGGTTGCAAAATTGATGGCAAAGCAGCTGGTTAGTGATAACAATTAAGAGACTTTAGTTGAAAATTTATCTGCCTTCTTTGATGGCAATGCTTTGGCCAATAACTAGCTTAGCTTATAATTTTGTTGAGTTGTCAGCATTTTTAAGAGATCATGTTAGTTAGGGGTGTGCAAAAAATGTAGTTAACTGGACTATATTCATAAACTGGATTGCACTGCACCAAAAAAATCCAAACCAATTAAATGGTTTATGAACTGCACCATAAATTTTAAAAAGTCCAGTTAACTAAACTTTTTTTAAAAAACCGGTTTGAACCACTTTCAAACTTTTTTGTATACAATATCATAAAATTATTTTTTTCACTGAACACATCAAAAAACTAAACCCTAATCCCAAAATTCAAAATGGTTGAACCCTAGCCCCAAATCAATTTGTCCTCTGCTCTCCTCCTCCTACTCTCTCCGGCGGCCGGAGAACATCTCCGTCGTCATCTTCGACTTGCATCCGTCGTAATCATTCGCGTATCCGTCGCATCGCCATCTCAACTTCTCTACCGGTAAGTTTCGCGTGCCATTTTTACTCGTTATCGTTTCCACTTTTTCATTTTCTCTTCCTTCACCGTTGATTCTCATTCCATCGTAAGTGTTTCTGTTCCATTTTTCATTTTCCATTTTTCATTTTCCATTTTTCATTTACTGCTCATTCTCCATTTTGGTGAGTTGGGGTTTTCATTTTCTTCTGATTTAGGGTTTTTCCTTCTAATTTAATGTTTTGTGTGTTTAGTTTTTTGATCATTTTCAATTTTCAAATGCTTTGGTTGCAGATCTTGTGATTTAGGGTTTTTCCTTCCAGTAAATCACAGGTCCACAGAAGATAAATTGGAGGTATGCTAGTCTACTTTTGTTGATTTGATTCTGCTGTTTGTACGCTTATCCAATATAAAGATATTGCATCTCCAATTTTGCCATTAGCTTCTTCCAACTGGATTTTGTTTTTAGCTTAAATGGTAGCTTTCAGTTACAGCTATTGTTGGCACTGTCATGCTGCATTTTTCCAAATCCAAACACTACTAAGTCACACTGGTTCAAGCATTTTATTCACATTTGCTTGGATTGAACTGTTCATTCTTAATCTAAACGGCATGGTGCTAATTAGTACACTAGTAATTGTAATCTAACACTAATTAAGTAAAATATTGATGGTAACGGGAAAGATTAAACTTGGTTCTGCATAGTTAGTAGACATTTTATATACTTTTGAACAAACATTTCTTTGATGAGTGATTATTAGATCTAGTAAAGAATATTGGGTTTAGGTTTTGTATATCTAGTTTCTACTTGTAGAATGTTTAAAAGTTTTCATTGTTAACCTGTTTTCAGAACCTATGTTAATGTGTCATACAGGTTATCTCCTATCAATAGATTCTTATTTGTATTTTGTGTACTGTTTTTTCTTTGCTGCTTTGGTAAAAGGTGAAGAAAATGATTGTATATGCTATGCTTGATGTGGTCAAGAAGTTGGCATGTTGAGCATAATGATATCTTTCTTTGGCAACCAAATTTATATGTTTGCAATTTCTATATCATTGTTTGTGAGTTAACAGATATATTCAATTACTAGAGAGGAATTCATAGTTATCCTGCAAAACGTATGATATATATCAGCTTATTGTGCATGATTACATGGAAAAATGACAAGATACAAGCAATCCTAGCTTCTGATTAATAAAATTAGTTTATTGCACTCTGAAGTTAATAAAGACTTGTTTCCTTGCTTTGAACCAAATTTTGAGAAGATTTTACTTTTCCAAGTTATAGAAAGTTTAAGTCTAAAGAAGCTGGTTTGTATTTGCTTGATCCTGCTTATGATATCACTATTGATAAAATTGTGCAGGTTGATTTTCTTTCAAGTTCTTGGTTTTTATCTGCTGAGCTTGTTAAGACACTCTTCATAGAAACACCTTTTACCTTCTCTACTGGTGAAGAAATTGGCAGTGGCTATTGAAGATGTTCTGTTTGAGATTGAACTACTTGAAGAGTCTGAGTCTCCATTTAAGAAACTAAGTTTAGACGGCAGATCAAAAACATCAACTAGTTCTTTTAGGCGATTGATTGGATGTGTTGAACTAATTTGAATTTACATATAAAAAGGACCCTACTGAAGCTGAAATCTAAGTACGAAAAAACAAATTACTCATTGGGAAAATTTGTCAAACACACCTTGCGCTCAATACAAATTTCTTTTTCTATGGCATTTAAATCTAAAAATGCAGTATATATCCACTCATTTTAATAACTGAAACAGTACTAACAAAGTATCAGAGCTATGTTGGCTTTATATTCCAAACATCTTCCATCCCTTGAAGAACTCTTCAAGCTCTTAAAACTCTCTGCTGATGCTAAATTTCTAAACTTTGGCAAAACCATCCATGCCCAGTTCCTAATTCGCAACCAATCTTCACACCAAAACCAATCCCACATCATTCAACTCAATTCCCTCATCAATCTCTATGTAAAATGTTCCCAACTCCGTCTCGCACGTTACCTGTTCGACGAACTGCCCCTAAGAGATGTCGTTTCTTGGAATGCTTTAATGTGTGGTTATTTGCATAGTGGTGAACACTATGAAGTCATTTCCCTCTTCAAAAAAATGGTTTCGTCGTCTGAAAAGGTTTGCCCCAATGAGTATGTTTTTACCACTTTTATTTCGGCTTGTGCTAATAGTGGGAGAGTTTTCGAAGGGATGCAGTGTCATGGTTTTTTGTTCAAGTTTGGGTTTGCTTGTCATCACTACGTGAAAAGTGCACTTGTTCATATGTATTCAAAGTGTTTTCATGTTGACTTAGCATTGCAGGTTTTGGATATTGTATCTGTTGGTAGTGGTGAACATGGTGGTAATAATGACGCCTTTTGTTATAACTCCGTGTTGAATGCGCTTGTCGAATCGGGGCGTTGGGGAGAAGCTGTGGAAGTTTTGGGGAGGATGGTGGACGAGCGAGTGGTTTGGGATAATGTTACATATGTTAGTGTCATGGGACTTTGTGGTCAGATTAGAGATTTGCGATCCGGTTTGCAAGTTCATGCGCGGTTATTGAGAGGCGGTTCATTGTTTGATGTATTTGTTGGTAGCATGTTGATAGACATGTATGGAAAATGTGGCGAGGTTTTGAGTGCAAAGAAAGTTTTTAATGGCTTGCAAAATCGGAATGTGGTAGTATGGACAGCCCTCATGACTGCTTACTTGCAGAATGGTGATTTCGAGGAGAGTTTGAATCTGCTTACGTGTATGGATCGAGAAGGTATTGTGATGACCAACGAATACACTTTTGCAGTTTTGCTTAATGCTTGTGCAGGTATAGCGGCACTCAGACACGGTGATCTATTGCATGCTCGGGTTGAGAAGTTAGGTTTTAAGAATCATGTCATTGTAAGGAATGCTTTGATAAATATGTATTCCAAGAGTGGCAGTATTGATTCTTCATATGATGTGTTTTTTGATATGAAGAATCGAGATATTATCACTTGGAACGCTATGATATGTGGGTATTCACATCATGGACTTGGTAAACAAGCTTTACTAGTGTTTCAAGACATGGTGTCTGCTGGAGAATGTCCGAACCATGTAACCTTTGTCGGGGTTCTATCTGCATGTGCTCATTTGGCCCTTGTACAACAAGGGTTTTACTATTTGAATCAAGTGATGAAACGTTTTAAGATCAAGCCGGGATTGGAGCACTACACGTGCATGGTTGCGCTTTTATGCAGAGCTGGTCTGCTTGAAGAGGCCGAGAACTTCATGAAGACAACACAAGTGAAGTGGGATGCTGTTGCCTGGCGCGTTTTGCTTAACGCTTGCAATGTTCGTCGAAATTATAGCTTGGGGAAGCAAATTGCAGAAACTATTTTACAGATGGACCCTCGTGATGTTGGGACGTATACATTGCTATCGAATATGTATGCCAAGGCAAGTAGTTGGGACGGTGTCTCGACTATTAGGAAAATGATGAGGGAAAGGAATGTTAAGAAGGAACCTGGAGTAAGTTGGCTTGAGATTAGAAATGTTGTCCATGTGTTTGCTTCAGAGGGAAGCAATCATCCAGAGTCTATTCAAATTTACAAGAAGGTTCAACTATTGCTGGAAATGATTAAGCCACTTGGATATGTGCCGTATATCGAAGCCGTGCTGCATGACGTGGAAGACGAACAGAAGGAAAGTTATCTTAATTATCACAGCGAGAAGCTGGCTGTAGCATATGGCCTCATGAAAATACCTTCTCCAGCACCGATCCGCATAATTAAAAACCTTCGGATTTGCGATGATTGTCATACTGTTGTAAAACTAATATCAAAGGTCACAAACAGGCTGATAATTGTTCGAGATGCTAGCCGGTTCCATCATTTTTGCGGTGGGACCTGTACTTGTGCCGACCACTGGTAGCATTTTCACAAGTTGTACGGTCATGACTTTTTGTGTTGACCAATTAGCAATGCATGCACTAGAACTTAAGAATATCAAGCATAGTCCAATGTTGTTAAATAGCAGCTATAGCACTATAGCATGGCGGAATTTCATAAGATCACTATTATTTAGTGATATGGTATTTATTACAAAAGGATGTCAAATAGCAACTATAGAAGTAATATAGCACTATTGCATAGCGGAATTTAAATAAACCACTATTTTCTGTGATCCATAATTGAAAACACTGGCAGAATGTACATTCAACATGGATTACACTTATTTAAATTTCAAGGGATTTTGTCCATGATTTAGGAGTTCAATCATACCAACTGCAGTTCTGAAATGTCTTCAGTCAATGCATGACTGATATTTGAAGCTAAAATGTATCAGAATGGGATCAGTGAAGTTTTTAACACTTCAAATGATACTGAATTCCCTTCAGAAGTGATAGGTATAAGATTTGATTCCTCTGTCTTGTTCATTTCCTTTTCATTCTGTTCCCATTTAAAGGAAAGAAAATTTAGAAAATCAGAAGACTCAAAATTGTCACATTCTATCCACCTTATAAACAAGTCTTCAAGCATGTTTAAGCATTGTAAAGGGAGTTGTAAATTTTTTGTTGCCTTCATAAATTGAGTAGAGTAATTAATATTCATGTCTTTCTGTATTTCTGAATTCAAATCCTCACTAGATGTATTTACTTGTTCCCTGAATTTAAACTTAAGCGGGTATGCATTATTTTTTCAGTGTAGCCTAGTATATGAACTTGTATTTTATCGAAGTTTCGAGTTGTACTCCCATTTTATTTTTGAGTCAAATTTCTTCATAATTTCATGAAAGTTTTCCACCAGCTCTAACTGCACAATAAGGCTTGCCACCTTGGGAACCTTATAGTTACTTATGGTGATTTTGAGCATGCAAAGTGTAGCATTTGCCTAAATATATACCATGATGTTGTTTCTATTGTTACATGTCTTCATGATTTTTGGTATGAGATGATAGCCTTTTTCATCATTTTTTCAGCATTGTAGTTCTGCTTACTTCATTGACTTTTGCTTGAATATCTGTATCTGTGACATTAACAGCAATGGTTGCTTCTCAGAGTGGTCAAGGAGAACTAAACGAACCAGTAGAAGAACCAACAGCCTTTGCTAGTTGACTTTGATCCCAAATTTGATAATGAAATTGATGAGCATAAGGAGCCAGAGAAGCAAAGATTTGTATTAATAATAAGTGCTTTAATTCTTGTAACTAATAATGCTGCATTTATTTATGTAGGAAAAATGTCTCTTCTTGGATTTATTCTTCTTGGAATTTTTCTATACAAAGTTTCACATGTAAAGGGACATGGTGGTCATGTGAGTTGGATTAATGCTCATGCTACTTTCTATGGTGGAAGTGATGCTTCTGGTACAATGGGTATGTATTTATGCTTGCATATATAAATTAACTAAATTTTTTGATAGTCATCAGAATCACTCTGTTCGGATTAATTTATTTAAATTTATCTATTAATATAAGCATCTGTAAAACTATTTGAAAGAGATTATGGAAATAGAGCTTATAATATATCAATAAGTTGTTCTCATTTTATTTTCGTAAGCTCTAAAAGATGGTTAATCGAGATAAACTTATAACTTATATGAAAACAATTTGACTTTTTTTTTAATTAAAACAGTGCATACATAAGCCCTTATATAATAATCGCTTAATTAAACTGGTTATCCGAACATTTTTGCTCTAAGGTTTTTCATTTGCTTAATAACTTTTCTATATATATAAATTGTGAAAATAACTTATGACATGTCTATAAATTGTTTTTAGCTTATTTCTACAAACTCTCCGATATAACTTATAGAAACAACATATAACCTATATGAAGATAATTTCACTTTATTTTATCTTTTTTTACAAAATAACTTATATATAAGTACTTATATGATAAGAACTTTATTAAATATAAGGTTTATAATTTGGTTGAATTGTAGGTGGAGCTTGTGGATATGGAAACCTATATAGCCAAGGTTATGGAACAAATACAGCAGCATTGAGCACTGCACTTTTCAACAATGGATTAAGCTGTGGTGCATGTTATGAAATTAAATGTGTGAATGGTCCACAATGGTGTATTCCTGGTAGCTCCATTGTAGTTACTGCCACTAATTTTTGTCCACCTGGTGGTTGGTGTGACCCTCCAAATCACCATTTTGATCTTTCTCAACCTATTTTTCAACACATTGCTCAATATAAGGCAGTGATTGTGCCTGTTGCTTACAGAAGGTAACTTCACTTTTTCATTTTTATTTCTTTGCTCTATTAATATTTGAATAAATTTGGTTTTGGAAAATTAATTTGGTTCAAATTTAGTGTGACGTAAAATGATTGATGTTTGGATGTATTTTATCTAGAAATAAATTGTGTAAAATTGTTTAAATTTTTTTAATGTAACGCAAAAGTTACTTTATAATAATATTTTAAAAATCGAACCAAATCAGATGGTTCGACTAATTGAACTGTGAACCAATAATGTCTTTGATTTGGTTATTTGTGTTGTTCGACCATGGATTCGTCTTGGTTCAAGAACTATGACCTGGAAGTCTTGTTGGTTTGATGTTTAATTTAGTTTTCAAGTACTTCTAGTCAAATCGAGGTTTGAAGACAATTAATTTTAACTGATACTCACTAAATAAATTCTAAAAGTATTTACCGTAAAACCAAACACACTGTTACTAGTATAGCTTTGAAGTTGATAATTTTATTTTTGATTTTGGCTTTTGTAGGGTAAGATGCAGGAGAAAAGGTGGAATAAGATTCACAATCAATGGTCATTCTTACTTCAATTTAGTACTTGTTACTAATGTTGGAGGTGCTGGTGATGTACATTCTGTGGCCATCAAAGGTTCAAGATCTAGATGGCAAGCCATGTCTAGGAATTGGGGGCAAAATTGGCAAAGTAACTCTTGCCTTAATGGACAAAGTCTTTCCTTTGTAGTCACCACAAGTAATGGTCATAGTGTGGTCTCATTCAATGCTGCCCCATCTAGTTGGTCCTTTGGGCAAACCTACACCGGAAGACAATTCAACTATTAAGCAACTTTTTAATCAATGTTTTAAAAATCGAGCTGGATGAACCGTCGATTGATATCGTCTACAGTTTGGTTATTTGAAAGTTTTATTGTGGTTTTGTTCTGGTTCAAACAGTTTAAAGTTATTGAACCATGACTCAGGTGTCTCGCCGGTTTGATGTTCGAATAGGTTTTTAAAACATTGACCTATTTTTCAACATTGTTTAGTAATAATAGTAGTTCAATTCTCAAGATTATTACATTTGAAGAATTAAAATGGTAAAGTTGTAGTTGAGTAATGTGTAAATGTATTGTTAGTGTTGGGCTACATAGAAGATTGTTTAGCCCTTTTTATTTATTTATATGTATTTTGATTTTTATATTTGGCAAGCATTTGCAGATGATGTACTGGCTTAATTTATGCTGTGCCTCAGCAAATGGGATAATTGCCATGTTGAGAAAGATTAATGTTAAAGAGATTGTTGAATGTGGATTTGTACTTTAATATTTGGTGAATGAATGTGAAAGATCATATGCTTTTGTTGCATGATAAAAAGGAGGTGCCTAATTTCAGTTGCATTCCTAAAAATGTAATGGACACATGAGTGTGATTCATTTGGCTTGTTTGCTCTCTTGTGAACCTAAAGTTATTCTTTTTTATTTGTAACTATCATATGTAATAGAAAATGCTTTGAAAAAAGTGTTACTAAATTTTTTATCATAAAATAATGGATTAGAATAAGATATTACTGTTCAATTATATAAACTATTTCTCTGAGATAATTGAGGTTTATTTAAAAAATTTACTTTTTTCGACAAATATTTTTTCATCCGCACCGGTGGTTAGAGATCGAATCATCAATCAAATATTTAAGGACCAAGTATCAACCACTTGCACCCACTAGTGATGGTACAATCTTTTGTTAGATCATAGTGTTGGATCAAAATTAGAAATATTTGCTCTTGAACATGACATGTTCAAGGTTCTGGACATATGAGGCGATCATCTAAGAGACCTAATTTTCTAAAACCTAAAAATAAAAATTTATACTCTTAAAAGATTGTATGAATTGTTAATTTAAATTAATAAAATAAATTTTAATGTGATGATTTTCTTAAATAATTTGTATTCTTCAAGTCACCTTCAAATAACTGTTTAATCAGCTCAACAAATTTTAATTTTTTAGCTATATGCTGTCTTAGTTTTTTTTTTTTTTTAATCTTTTATTCTTATTTTATATTCTTCTTGATCTCTTATAACTTTAATCATTTCTATTGCCCATTACTAAACTATTATATTCTCATTTTATCTGGATTTCCAAACTTCTCCACTCTTCTATACTATTCCACAGTGAAATATCACTTCTCCTTTTGATTCTTTTTCTACTCTGTTTTCGTGCATATATATTACAACAAACCATAGTTATTATATAGTACTGTTCTCTGCACATGTATTGAATATAAAATCAGCTTTAGAAGTGTCTTCTTGAATCTATGAATGATGAAATTTTCAGCTTAAACTCCAACTAGGCCATGGCAAGCTTCCACACTCAAACAGAGATATTTGAACAATGCCAAATCTAACAGTTGTAGAATAAAAGGTATTGGACTTATAACAAAAGATCAACTTAGTAATTATAATGATATTACAACAAATAAAATTATACAGAAAAATCTTGTCATCTAAATAAGAATAAGATACTAGTTGAAAATTCAGAATGAAATAAAGACAATATCTATTGCCAAAAACATTTGAAATATTCTACCAAAAGAATAAGCAACAAAATTGTCAGAAAAAATTGATAAGACAACAATTTAAATTTAATCAACACTCAACTTGGGAAAGCAAGTTCCTCGACAGCATCCTTCTTACCCCATTGATGAATTTTATCTTGTGTATTGCTTATAAGTGTGCGTTTGTTTTCACAATGACACAACCGTTATTGCGCGTTCAAGCAGAAGCTTCACATAGTAGCTTTAACCCTATCGCATGTTCAACATCTTTTCACCGCAAAAACAAACAGGTGTTAAATTGTGGTTGGTTCTTATGTAACTATGTTTTCAAGTTTGAATAATTGAAGCTTCTTGAATTTCCTGATCTGTTAGTAGCCTAGTAGAATGAACATACTCAGAAACAGAATGAATGTTAATGGACTCCAAGCTAATAGGAATAGTAGAAAACTCGGCTCCAATTGCCTTTATAGTTCTCTCTATGAATTCTGATCTTGGTATATGCTCCTTCATTCGACAAACAAAATCCATGTGATCTCTTGTCTGCATCATAGCAATCAAATGTGAGCATCGATCGATAAACAAGTGAAGCAAATAATCTCAACACTATTTGAGTTTGATGATATCTGGAGACAATATTTGATGATATCTGGAGACAATAATTCACTTCCAAATTGTACACAAATGCACAAGAATCTAGGAATCATAAAGTATATTAACAAATTAATAACTCCAATGTAAAGAAACGAAATATCAAAATATAAACTTACCGATCGATACTTGGGTGCCTTTGCAGGTAACTTGAGATAAGACATGTTCTTGCCCCCATAATCCCATAGCAAAGACATGTATCCACCGGTGCTTGGTTATAGATTGAGCATTTCCACCAAACTTACGATCATCAAACACGTAATCTTTGAGCACAAAGGGAAAAAAAGAATTGGATCAGAAATTCATCACAACATTCATGAAACATAATGAATTTTAAACGAAGATGTGAAATGAAATGAACCAATGGAAGTGCCAAAATAAACTATACAGTATACAAAAGTAGACAGAAATGTAGAATTCCAATTTTTTGTATGCTTTTTTTAAAAAAGTGTTAATGGGGAAGATAGGAAGAGATTTATCACCATTGAAATAAGAACAACTCTGCACTAAAAAAATTATGTGTTCATATAAAACAAAATATGAATGGTCCTAGAAATATTGTAAAAAGATCTTGAATCAAGACTCAATCAATATACCATTTTCACGGAGATGGAAATCGGCAAGCCCTTCAAAAACTTTACTGTACAATAGGCCACTCCACGACATAATGGGACGGGGAAAGGGTTGAACATTTGGAACAGCATCTTTATTGCATATCAGCGTAACGAATATAGTGTCACAGTCAACAACAACAGTTCCTCCCCCAGTAAACCTTCTGATGATGGGTATATGATCTCTCAACACAGACTTGACTTCAACAAGTTCTGAAAGTTTCCTATGTAAAATATTCCACATTGAGAGGGAGGGAATGAAGGAGGCATTACTTACATATAAAGAAAATAAACAAGTGGCCTCTAGAATGTAACATTCATTTCCTAGATACAATTATTATCTAAATAATCTTGGGTATTTTTCATACTTGGGAATGCTGGGGAATGCAGCATTCCCAAAAGCCAGAAGTGATTTCAGGAAAATGGCCAAGATAATTACGACTTTAAGTTCAATGAACCAAGCTTATTAATAAAAAAATAAAAAATGTTTCTAAGAACTAAAGTCTCAAATGGATTCATAGCAAGTCAACCACTAGGGCATTCCCCAAAATAAAACACGATTACACAAACTCAGTTGTCATTAGTAATTTATACATCCATTTTCAAGTTTAACAAACAGCAATATGGTACAAAATCAGGAAAAAGATTAGACTATAGGACAGAAATCAACATTTCATTCTTTTCAGTTTTCACATGTGCACTAGATTCTTAAGACTCCGTATCAATGTTGTCATTTTTGTTCAAATTTCGCTACACAGCAATGCTATAGCACCACCATAGCCATGATTCTAAACTGTGTCCACAATACAAAGGTTTTCAATGCCTCCGCAATGGCATCACAACTGCAATTGCAGCTTCATTTGCCACAATGTCAAGGACCACAGTGTAACCACAACTACAATATAGAATAATGCTATAGTGGCTATTTGACACTATTTTGTACTAAAACAGCATATCCCAGAACAATAGTAATTTGTTCAAATTTCACCACGCCACAACACTATAGCTATAGTGCCGCTATAGCCACTAATTAACAACACTGCTCTAGAGGACTATTTCATGGAATCATACAAACAAATTGAAAGAAAAACATATGATAAAGAAATATTAGTAAAACAAAATTGGATTGTGATTCTTAAACAGAACAACATATTTTCAAAGAAATAAAGAAAGTACCCAGATAAGCCCATTACAATAGCAGGGGAATTGGTTCCATCATTAATAAGACACCAATTATCTGAACTTGTTCTAAGTAACCGTTCTTCTAAACGCAATTGCTCCAAAATTGGCATTCCTCTTAACCTAACAAGTTTCATCAATGGAATTCCCGCTTCTCTCGCTTTCCCCAACATAGTCATAATTATTCAACGCTTTTTTCTTCTGCAATTGAATTAATTAAAATCATTAGATAAATTATTATTAGTGAAAAAAGATGAAGTTTTCTATCGTTATAAAAAGCTATGTTGTTAATTGAGGAATCGCGGTGCGAAGTGGATATTTGATGCGACGTGATTCTTATTGTTAGAGGTGGCTATCGCAGCCGCAAGTTGTGCTAATGGAGAGGGGAAAGAAAACCTGATTATAGCGCCGGCCGACGATGAACTCTGGATGCGTTTTCCGGCCAGTTGAGTTCAGTCTGCGACTGGATTTTTTTAGGGAACAGCTCAGTTTGTAAAAATAATAATAATAATAATCTTTTTTTTTTAAAAAAAATTATATAATATTTTTCTCTTCCAGGTGTATCTTTCATTTTTTTGAGAAAAAAATTATATCGTTTACACTATTTTAATTGCAATTTTATTTTATTTTACCGATGAAATAACTTATTTTTATTCAAATAATTATATATAAATTTGCAATTTCTATTGTCATTATTGTAAAACCTAATAACAATAATGTCAAAATAAATGCTATAAAATTTTTGATTCATCACTAAGAAATGTTTTAATGGTCAATTGTTTGAATTAATAAATTATCATTTTTTAGTTTTTTGATAGAAAAATATAAGTTTTTTATTCTTCTATCAAAAGAATGAATGTTCTTCGACTTTATTTTTCTATCGTATATGTGACTTTTACTATAATTTAGTGATTTAATTCAAATAAATTTAATTAATATTCAATAAAATTTAAGTTTGAATTTTAATTTAAATAATTTTTTATTAAATTTTATTTATCTCTCGATTAATCTATAAATTATTAAAAATCTTTTTCTTAAAAATCATATGGTTAAACCTAAAAAATGTATCACTTTCAATATGATTGTTATTGATATTTTAAAAACAATGCATTCAAGTAGTATTTTGATTGTGGATCTTGGTTTATGGCCTCTACAATTGAATTCAAATGTGGCTCTCAACCCAACTCTTATAAAAATATTTATAGTGATCCACATCTTTGAGAATTATCTATAATGAATACTAAATGAATATTTAATAAAATGAGATTGGTTTCATCTTTTTTTTCGAACAAAAGGACTCCGTCACCAAGAAAAGTCTAGAAATTTAAAAAAAAAAAAAAAACAGACGAAGCATCCACCAATAAAGCATGAAAAACTAAAGCAGAAAAAAAATAAAAAATTTAAAGATTATTGTTCAAACTCAAACCATATTTTGCCAACACATTAACATCCTAATTAGTTTATTTAAAAACACAAGTCAAAATGATATCAATTGAATCATCATACACATGGTGAATAAAATCCACAAGAAAACAAATTAAATAGGTGTTACATCTGAATAGCAGTGCTAAAATTGTTGAGACAAAATCTCTCTCAAATGATTTTAATGATAACAAAATTACTTAAGAGATTATGATTGTGTTTTATGACTAATCTATGCTCTTGAGTGGATTTATAGTAGAAAACATGTTACTCATCATAAAGACTAAAAGGAAGAAAATCTGACTCAATATCACAATGTTTGCAAACTGGAGGATGGGATGAATCTGTTAGAGGATGACCTCCTAAATGCACAATATTCATTAAGCACAGTAACCATGATTTTTAATCATGCTGAGAAGTCAAAACAGTAACCAAGAATGACCAAATAAAGCACATTATTCAAAGAGGTCAAAAAGCAAATTTGAACTAGTACGAGGATGGGTAGTACTAGGTGAGAGGACGGCTAGTACTAGGTAAAAGGTTGGACAAATTGTCACATCATTCTCCAAAAGTTGAAATCAACCTAGTATTACAACTTTCAGACGGCTGTAGCTCACATAGTCAAATAAATAACCTTACATGTCTTGGAGAAAGAAAAAGTGAAAAGGACTACAAAGGACCAAGTACATAGGAGGTTTGAACCTCATGGCCGAGGATGGACTGCATCTGTCCAAGACAGTTGGATGGCAGTTTTGTAAATTCAGCTCAAAGACCATTGGACTTTTTGATCAAGTCCCCAACGGTCATAAAGATGTTTGACACATGGAAGAGCACCACAAGGACTCTATAAAAGGCAGCAAGCTCTTCATCATCAAACACACAACAATATTGCAGAAAAAGATCAAGAATCTTAAATTTATCATAAGCAATATCCATCATCTCTTTATACTTTCTACATTCATACACTAGATCTTTGAAATATCTTTTTAGAAAGTGTTTAAGTAAAGAGAAAGAAATCATACTCATATCACTCTGTAATTTTCAAGTAAGTTGTACTTGAAAATATTTGAAACTTGTAAGGAACAAGGTTGTAAGCTTGGTGAAGCTTAAGAATACACAAAGTGTAATCATCCTCTGCGAGAGGTTGATCTGATTGATCATTAGTGAAATCTCACAAGTGTGTGAGGACTGGACGTAACCATCTTTGGGTGAACCAGTATAAAAGTTGTGCGCCTATCTCTTTATACTCTCCTTGCATTTATTTTGTTCTTATTTAAAGGTTTGAATTTATGTCCTCATGTTCACATCCTCTCAGAGAGGTCAGTAATTCAAAAAACTCTTTAAAACATTTTTAAACGCCAAAATCTCTATTCAACCCCCCTTCTAGTGATATTTAGCTCCATCAAAAATTAGAGTAAAATCTTATGCATTTGGAAACCGTCTCGAAACATAGATCAGTGTATAAAAACCACTTGAAACATAAATAATAACTGATGACACTCCTCATGTATGCATTCACGAGTGAATACGCTACTTTGTTCTTCAATATGTAACCATCGATCAATTTAGCCCCTGAATTTATTGAAATAGCAAAAACGTCCCTCAATTTACATATGTCTCTCTGTCAATTCAGTATGTTAAATACACCGACATGCAAAATTAGATGCATATACGGCAATGCATGTCGTTCGCCAAGTACTAAGGAACCAAAAACTCAATCTTCTACCTTTTCCATCTTCAACTTCACTCACAACCCTAAAAATCCAAAAATCTTAAAACTAGTAGCATAAATAAACAAATAAAATCTCTTACAGATTTATAATTTAATAATTTGTATTTGCTAAAGAAGCTCAAATCAATCAAATAAATCGAATTTCTCACATAAATGGGTTTCTCTTCAAAATCACTGTCCTTAATC
Source organism: Cicer yamashitae (assembly GCA_037974755.1). Lineage (NCBI taxonomy): Eukaryota > Viridiplantae > Streptophyta > Magnoliopsida > Fabales > Fabaceae > Cicer > Cicer yamashitae. The sequence goes on from JBBPBQ010000004.1 coordinate 49,781,327, forward strand.
GCTTTTATGGTTATTCTTCTGCATAGCTCAACAAGTCTAGTATTTTTAGACTAGCTAAAAGAATGATATTGCCAAATTTGATCTCAAGAACATTGGTCCAATTATTTGGACTAGGTTCACTTATATGTTTAATTCTCTCATTGAAAATATGTGTAGACATTGAAGGATCGGTTGAAAAATCAAAACTTTGCAACATTACATCACTATTGTGGTTCCTAAGCAAAACCAAATTTCCATTGTCTTACAAAACCATTGTAAAATTCGTTTAGTATTGGTGTTTGAACAGAGTTCCATCAATTTATTTATTAAAACACAGGAATAAAATGGGTTAGCGGTTGGGGTTTTTGTCAAAGACAAAATCAAAACATTTTTTATTTTTATCAAAGACCAAATCATCATATTTAGAAATAGGTTGTGCTCTATATAACATTTGGAGGATGAACCAAAGAAGCAAACGATTTGGGGGTTGGGTTTATTGTTTTTGGGTTAAGAGTCATTCTTGAATTTTTACAATTCAAAATATTTTCTATATCAAATTAGTCTCTACATAGGACAAAGTAGCATATGACAAAGTAGCATATTCACTCGTGAATTAACCTATGAATTAACGATATTCCTAGTTTATCTTAATGAGAAAATAAACTTTTTCATAAAGGGAAAAATAAGTTTATCTTGTCTTGTCAAAAAAATAAGTTTATTATTATTTTCCTCCTTAACCACAAGATACTCTCACAACTATAAGGTCTTTGGTGGAAATTTGGGACATGATGTCCAACCTAAAAATATCGTTATTTGTCGGTTCTAAATCCCTCCTATTTTTTATATTTCAAGGTTCAAATTCTCCCCATTATTTCCTACTTGTGTTGGTTTTTTTCATATATATAAAAAAAGGCCTTCAATTACTAGATAAAAGAAAGCTGGGAGGTGGAATATTCAGCATCATACATTAGAAGAGATTGTAAATATGGAGCAATTTGTTCAACAATAGTAACTTTAAAGAAATAAAAAAAACCACATTGTGCAAGCATGTGTGCACATTTTTTCGTTTCCCTAAACAAAAAAGAGAAGAAAGTAGACCACGTCGAATTCCTAAACATAAAGAAGATGTCTTTAAGGAAAAGAAGCAAAGAAGTGTAGTTGGTATGTCCTTTTCTAACCATATTGTAAAGAGATATAAAGTCAGTATCAAACTTAATTTTTTGAATGCGTGGATCTCAAGCTAGCATAATGCCGCAACATAAATCCCACATCCACTAGTAGAATTTTATCTTTTTAAGTCAGTTAAAATGTACATTTTAAGTCGGTTCCGTGTCCGAGTTAACAGCTAACGACTTAAAAAATATGTTGTTTTTTAACTCGTTTCATGAACCGACTTAACAGAGCTTCGTCTTGTTAAGTTGATTCAGCTTAACCGACTTAAACATCATAAATTCAGTTCAACAAATCATCTTTTTAAGTCGGATCTTTTGATCATCTGACTTAATAGATAGAGTTAAAATAATTATTATTTTTTAATAAATTTCTCAATTTGTTTTTATGCTGCTGATCCATACATATACAATATTTCGTATTAAATATCAACAATTATACAATATTTCGTATTAATCATTCTAGTAACGTAAGATGTCAAAATTATTATTATATATCAACAATTATAATAGTAGAAAATTATTAAAAAAAATTACTCACAATAATATCTCTACGTAAATAAAGTTTATTATTCAATAAACAAGAATTTGATAACCAAATCTGAAATGGTGGCAATAAAACGACGGTGATGACTGTGAAGTAGTTGTGAAGTGGACGTTAGAGTAAACTAGAAAGTGCAGTTGCAAGTGTTCATGAAATTAGAGAATAGGGAAGGTTTATTATTCAATAAACACCTGAAATGGTGGCAATAAAACGGGGCTGATGGATGTGAAGTAGTTGTGAAGTGGAGGTTAGAGTAAACTAGGAAGTGCAATTGCAAGTGTCCACGAAGTTAGAGAATAAAGAAGGTTTAGAGTGCAGTGGTTAGTACAATGGAGATAAAAAGAAACTAATTGCACGATTAGTACAGTAGTGTGGAAGATAAAACGCTAAGAGTACGGTGGAAGATAAAAAGAAACTAAGTGCACGGTTAGTATAGTGTGGAAGATAAAACGCTAAGTTCACGTGGTTAGTGCAGTAGAAGATAAAACGCTAAGGGGATTTTTTATATTTTTTAAATTTGCCTTAAATCGGTTATCAATATAACCGCGTTAAACAAGTTTTAAATATTTACAAAATTGCCACCGCCTTATTTTATTGAGTCGTTTAATCAATTAACCAAGTTAAACATAGAGGAAGAGATATATATTAATTTTTTATTTTTATTTTTACCTCTCTCTTAAATCGGTCGTTAATACAACCGTGTTAAACGTGTTTCATCTATTTACAAAATTAACACCGCCTTATTTTGTTAACTCGTTTGGATAGGCAACCAACTTAAACATACCTCCGCTTCACTTGCTAAGTCTGGTAGCACGTAAACGACTTAACTCACCGTATTAAAAACTCAATTTTCTACTAGTGATCTCAGAAAAAATATAACTGCTAGAGCAAACTTTATAAAAAAATCCTTTAATGAAACATCCATTATGGTCACGAATTAAACCACCACAAGTTGAAGCTCCATTGCTAGTAGAATGAGCTTAATCAATATTCATCTTGAATTCACCCACCAAAGGCTTGATCCATACTAGAGGAGAAGGTGGATTGGCGTTAGCTAGTTGTTGACGATAAAGAGAATTGTGGATCAAGTCCACTTGGTTGATGATGTGGTACCAAATATCCTTTTTCCAAAATAGTATGCTAGGAGAAGATAAGCGAGTTACGATCTTTCCAAAGAAGATTGACCGCAACACAAAAAGCGAGAAACCAAGGCCATGAAGTCACACCAATATTTGGGGTAGATAAATTCCACCTGACCCAAGCAAACGTTCCCAAGTTGAAAAACTTACTCTAGAGTTAGAGGTCCTATTTTATAACTTTTTACCAAAATGGTTTGACAATGTCACAATCCCAAATCACATGCATAAGAGTTTTCAAAGCAAGATTACAGCGGGGGCATATATCATTGATGTTCATACCTCAGTGACATCGTTCCACATTTGTGAGTAGCTTTCCATGACCCATTTTTCAAATAGTAGTGCGCATTCTCGTCGAACCTTTCCAATTCCAAACTTCTTTGAAGATAGTGATGCTTGGTTGTGCTTGTTGGTTGTTGGAAAACACATCGTAAGCAGCTTTAATGCTGAAGTCCTTGCAGTTGCTAGTAACCAGTAAGCAAAATCAGAGTGACCACATGAGGGCATCTGAATTTGGCGAATGTTGTCTGTGATAGATGTAAGGAGAAGCTCGTCCAGCTTGGTCCAATTCTTGTTGTCATCTGTGCTATAATCTACAACAGATAAATTCTTTTCACCAACAGGAATCACATGAGAAACGTTAGAGGCTAACTTATGACAAGTGGGGATCCAATTGTCTTTCCAAAATTGAGTATCATATATGTCACGAATAATCCACTGAATGATGTTATCCACTTAGCGCCAAACTTTACAGATAGATCTCCAAGTTTGAGAGGCGACATTGTTGCTTATCATGTGGGGAGTATGCATCATGCCACACTTATACTTCGCACCAAAGATTTCCACCCAAAGTTTATTCTTCTTTACCACCACCTGTCAAGCGAGGTTGAACATATAAGCTTTATTTAGCACGTGGAGGTTCTTGAAGCCAAGACCACCTTCATTTTTTGGTTTGCAAGTCACCCCAAGAAATAAAATGACATCTCTTATGCTATTCAGTGCTACCCCATATGAAATTGCGACAGAGTATTTTAGCTTCCTCACAAATAGATGTTGGTATCTCCACAATTTGTAAAGAAAATCCCATAATGCTAGCAAGGGGAAACTGGGGCAAAGTAATCCTACCTGCAAAAGAAAAAGAATCAACTTCCCAATTAGTAAGTTTATATTTTATCCGATCGAGAATAAAGGGGAAATATTGTTTATTGACACTTTTAAGAAGCATAGGCACTCAAAGATAATGTCCAAGATTATGAGTTTGATCAATTCCCGAAATGTTGCTTATGTTATCGGTCGAGACCATGTATATCAAGAATAAAGGAAAAAGATTGTTTATTGCTTACGTAAGTTGTAAATAATAGTAAGAAAACTTAAATCATGTATCCTTACTTGATCTATTTTCACGTATGAAATGCAATTTAAGAAATTATAGACGATACACACATACAATTCATGTACACCTACGTGAATTGAGGTCACGTTTGCAATGAAATTTAATTATTTAGAGGCAATACGTGAACTCAGTTCACGTAAATGTTACGTCAATTTAGCAATACCTTCGTGATTTGAGTTCATGTAGTTTGTCTGAATTCAATTCACTTAGTTTAAAGAATTAGACAAATAAAGAAGGGGCATTTTGGATATGTCAATTTTATGAAAAATTTATGGGGTGTGGGTAGCAAAATTGAAGAATGAATAGTTTCCTGGAGGATTAAAATGTTATCCATAGCGGACCTCTCAAGAATAAAGCTACTTTGGTTTTGTGAAATAATGTAGGGCGTGATAGTACAGAGTCTCTGCGCCGCAATTGTCGATATAATTTTGTAGCTGACATTGTAAAGAGCAATAGGATAAAATTGGTTCACCTTTGATGGAGCATTAATCTTGGGAATAAGGGTAATGGGGGTATGATTAATGTCACTGATCTTGTTAGGGTTGATAAAACAGTCTTGGATCAAATTACAAATAGAGCAACCCAAAGCATCCCAATTTATTTTGAATAAAATAAGATGGAAGTCGTTTGGACCAAGGGCTTTATAGTTACCCATACTAAAAAGGGCTTTGTGGACCTCACCATCCAACACCATACTCATTAGCTTGGTCATGTCATAGGGGTCAATACTTGGATAGCTCGTGATAGTAACAAAATCATACCTAAATTGGATAGAAGAGAGATAGAGACTTTGACAATAATTAGAAACCATCTCCTTAAGCTCCTCATCAAATATCCAAGAGTCGTCGTCTTTTTGAAGAGTAACAATTTTATTATGGCGTCGTCTCTTCAAAGTCAACATATGGAAGAATCTGGTATTGAGGTCACCCTAATTAACCCAATTGCACCAAGCTTGTTGGAACCGATAATTCTCCTTGTGTTGGTTTAGGGTTTAGTAGTATTTGGTTTTTAAATATTGAATATAAAAGGTAACCATTAAGTTTTGTTAAGAGACAAGTCAACTGTGTTGCACACTCCTTAGCAAAGCATCACGTCTCTATGTTATTCTCAGTATTTTTGATTACATACCACATGCATTGAGACTATTATTTTAAAGGTATAATTGCTCCCGCTGTCCATTAACTTAATTTCAGGTCCTTTATCTTCTTTTTTTTCGATTTAGTCTTTTATTTAATTTTAAGTAACAATTTGATCCTTTATGTCTTAAAATGTCAACAATGTTATCATTTTTTTACAAAAATTCATCAAAATTTTCAAACAAAACCCATAAAATTAATTATCATCTTCAATATAATGCAAATTTCATCAAATTCATAACTCAAATCTTCAAATAAACTCATATTTTCATTCTTTATTTGATGTTGTTGAAGATAGAAATATGAATTTATTTGAATATTTGAGTTATGCATTTGATGAATATATGAATTTTCTTGAAATTGGTAATGAATTTTATGAGTTTTGTTTGAAGATTTTGATGAATTTTCTAAGTTTCTATAAAAAAGGATAACATTGTTGACATTTTAAGATATAAATGATCAAATTATTACTTAAAATTAAATAAAAGTTTAAATATATCTTTAGTCTTTGCAATTATAATATTTTTTGATTTTGGTCTTCGTAAGTTTTTTGTTTGACTTACATCCCTGCAAATATAGTTTTATTTTAAAATAGTCCTTCCGTCAAATTTCTGTTACAAAAACACTAACAACGTTAATATGTTTTTGTTTCCACCAAGTGTTTGTTAGAATCTGTAAGAGAAGTCCTCCTCATTCAACATATAAACAACAACAATTTGAAGTAAACAATTTGTTGTTATGTACCCGATACCATACCAATATCACGCAACATAGATTTACAAGCATTTCCCACAACAAAAACATTTTTTTTTATAAACAATTCATATTAGGATCAACATTGCGGTAAAAAACAATTCAAAAACATATCAGACATTGCATGTGATGTCAACCATTAACCAACCCTTTTATTCTTTTTCTTCCACAGATGAAAAGAAACACACTCATTTGAATAACATCATCAACCCCTATCCTCCAAAGTTAGATATAAATAAAATAAATAAACATGAGCAACAATTAAAATTGCGAAACAAATACAGTAGCAGCAAATGAAAATTCAGAATCCGAAAAATTAAAGGTTTAATAAAAGCATAAAAACCAAAACTTGAATCCAAATTGTGCATCCAATTGATGCAAAAACGAAACCCCAGAAACCAATAAACAAAAATTTGACGGTGTTAGTGTTTTTGTAAGGGTGTTAGTGTTTTTGTAACAGAAATTTGACGGAAGGACTATTTTAAAATGAAACTATATTTACAGGGATATAAACCAAACAAAAAAACTTACGAGTTCCAAAATAAAAAAATGTTATAATTGCAAGGACCAAAGACATATTTAAACCTTAAATAAAAGATAAAATCAAGAGAAAAAATAAATAAATAATGGTTTAAATATGTTTTTGGTCCCTGTAAATATAACCTTTTTTTATTTTAGTACTCGTAATATTTTTTTTTTTGGTTTACATTCCTGTAATATCAAAAAAATTATTTTTGGTCCTTAACGTTAAGTGGAGTTACAAAAACGTTAACTGACAAATGGAAACAGTTTTTGGTCACTGTAAATATAACACTTTTCAGTTTTAGTCCCTGAAAAATATTTTTTTGAATTTCATCCCTTCAATATTCAAAAATCTCCTTAAATATAAAATAACATACAAATTGATCTTTATTAATAATAAACATATGCCAAGTAATGTTTAAAATATTTTCACTTTAATAATTTAAAATTTATTAATCTTCTGTTTTATTTATTATTATTAAATTAATTTTTATTTTCTATTTCAAAAAAATCACTAAAATCTTCTGTTTTATTTAATTATTATTATTAAATTAATTATATTAGTATAAAATAATGATTAAAATAACTTTAGATTTAAACTTTATAATTTTAATTAAAATCTCCTTTTACGTTTAGGTTTTTTTCATTATAACTTAAAATAAATAAAATATATATTAGGTGATAGATTTATTTTAATCATTATTTTATACTAATATAATTGTTGTTGATATTATATTAATTTTATTTTAATTATAATAT